>VMDR010015058.1:0-22767 GCA_007922815.1 Macrotus californicus | reverse complement strand
GATGAGGAAGAAGCCCCTTACACTACTCTTCCCATTTGAGTAAAAGACGCTTTTGTTGGATGGTGGGAGGGAGTCGGGGAAGGGTGGATGCCGATCAAGGGAAGGCCAAGATTTTTTTAAAAGCACTGGTCTGCAGCTTCATAAAGATCTTATTTTTATTCTCACTCTCCAGAAAGGCTCAATATCCTCAGAGAGCTGTTGTTACCTGGAGTTTAAGATCAGTCCTGCCAGCTCCTTAATTGTTTATTGTTCTTTGAGCATCTCTAATGGTTAACATCTGTCTCACACTGAAGTGAGATGTCCAGAAGGTGAGAGCAGAGCTTTCCCGGGTTTTTAGAGTCGAGTACTCAGGAATTTGAATCAAAGGAAAATCAATTCCTTGCTCAATTGATGGCTCAAAATTGTATTGCTTCTTTGGGTGAAGGGAATTGAAAGGCCTGGATGGTCACAGTGCATCAGTGCATCTCTGTAACTAACACTGGACCTACTTTTGAGAGCCTCCTCAGCACACCATTGGCAGAGCCTCTCAAAATACCTTTAGTACCGGTTACTCTGAAGGAGAACTGAATGCCTCATTTTTTAAAGATAGCTAGGTACAATTATTTACATGTATTCTTGAGTATCCGTGGAGCCCAGAGCACAGAAACTTTGGAGTCATGGACCAGGTTGGAATCTCTGCTTCAGTCCTTTCTACCTGTGCAACCTTCAGCAGGTAGTGGAGTGCATCTGAGCTTTGGTCTCTGTATCTGTATTAACAGAGATGGTAGATCAGCTCACCAAATGAAAGAATGGATGGAAAGTTGTACCAAGATTGTAAAGTGCTTTCTAACTAAAGAGTTGTTTCTATTCGAGGTTTGTAAGAGGCAGTAATTTCAACCTCCCCAAATCAATTACTTTTACAATCAAAACCATGTAACGGTCAACCAGTATTTTTAAAATCACATTCTTATTTACCCTCCCTACCTACAGAATTCTCTTCAGGAGTTTGCTCTTTCACGGTAGGATAAATGTAGATGGACAATATCTAGTCACCTGCTTTTTGTAACCATTCTGAGGTTGTTACTTCATAATTACCCTTAAATCTTTTTTTTTTCTTTCTCCTTTTGGTTTTCTTGTACAAGGCATATAAAAACGAAAAACTTTAATGTTCTGGCCATTTTATAATCTTCATTGATTTCACCGCCAGGGTTTATGTATTGCTTTTCCTTCTTTTACCTGATATGTGGCAAATGCTAGAAGCTTACTGATTTGTTTTTCTTGAAATGGACCTAGAGTACATTTTTGTCAAAGCCGCCACCAGGAATAAAGCAAACATTCCCTACGTGTACTGTTGATTCAGGGAGACCAAGGCAAACCAACCCTAATGGCTCTCTCTATTTATGTCCACTTTATCTTACTCCATAGTGCCCCCTAGACCCTGGGATCTAGTACCTACTTCTCAATGTGTCATTTTAAAATTGCGAATTCTGAACACACTATGGCCATCTAATAATACTTTCTGTAAGTTTTTGGTTGCCTTTTAAAACAGAAATGGAACTCATGTTGTAGTCCTGCTTGCTGTATGGCTCCTGAAGTGTTTCTCTGTTCACTGTTTCCTTGCAATTTAATGTGTACCTTTTACTTTCTCTTAATCTGTCTTATATCTTGATATTGATACCTTGGGTTCTTTTTTATTTTCAGTTATCCAGGTTAGACCTCAAATAACTGTAACAACAATGAGATGGGAGAAAATACCCTTTATATTTTTATCTGAATGTTTTAACACGATGTTCATATCTGCCTGAACATCAATTTTTAAAGTAATAAGAGCTTTAACTTCCCAGTATTAGAAACCTGTAAAAAATAAAATAAACAGATCCTTTATTTATCTTGCCAAGATGATGTGTGATAGCTACTGAAAATCCCAATTTTTGTCTTTTGCTTTAGATGAAGGTGGTGCTTGACTTTTTTGGCAGTTTCTATCCAACGTTGCCAAATTGCCCTTTTTGAAGGTTATATTCCAACCTACAGTGCACGACAGCACCTGCTTCCCCACAGCCTCTCCAACATGTGTGTTTACCAACTTGTAGAATTTTGCTAATCTGAGAAGTAAAAAAAGAGAGATTTCTTCTAGTTTTAATTTATGTTTATGAGTAAGTTTATGAGCATCTTTTTTACTTTTAAGAGTCATTATATTTCCTTTTGAGTGAATTTCCATTAATAGCACATGCCCATTTTTTTTCCTTCTGGGTTTTGGTTATGGTGTGTTAAAACCAAGTACATATATGGAAATATCCCATATTTGGGCAAATCTTAGAAACTGATCTTTAAAACCAGTCTTTCTGTAGCTGTCAGACGCTTGGAATATGCCTACTTGGGGTAGAAAAATGGGATATCCAGGTGATCCCTGGGACTTCCCTTATTTTAGGGAAATGATCTAATTAATATTGACAGAAATAAAAAGAGAATGCAATGAAGCTTTCATATTGCTGAATTAATTCCTATGGTGATTCAAGTAGCCTGATATCATTAGCTTTGATTAAACATCATTCTTGTAAAAACAATGAAGAACTACAAGTTACTGGATGGACAATGTCACAAAAAAACATGAATGGGACCACCAGTACAGTAATTTACAAGCTTCTCTCTCTTTTTCTTCTTTGGCTATGTGGGGGAAAGAGGCAGACCTGAGATGGGGTCTCTGGATAATTAAAGCTGAGTTATTCCTCATTCCCACTGGAGAGCTGATTTTCTGAAGCTGCAAGGGACCTCAGGCTGTATATCTCTCCACCTTCCCCCCACACACACATGCACATACATGTCCATCTATTGCTTCACATCGCTCCCTAGCTCTTGAGGAAATGTGGCTGGTTTCCTTTCTCCTCTGAGTTACAATAATTTTCAGGACTCTGTAGACCTTTTAGAACACACACCTGCAACTCCAGTAAGGCCTTTGGGGATTTCTTCTAGTAAATGGATATTTTGCTTTCATTTCAAGCCATGCCTGGAATGTGCATGTCAGGATTTGGCCATGGCCAGTGCAAATCGTCCTCACTGGGGATTCGGCCATCATAACTGTAAATCCCAAACAGCTCCTCATTTTACCCTGAGAATCAGAGAGGTAGTAGGTTGTAAGAGATGAAGAGAGTTACATCAGTTATTTTAATTTGTTTGGTTGTTGGTTTTCAAGTTCTAGGACTAGAAAGGTCTGTCCCTCATTTTTTTTTTATGTTTTTAATTTAATCTTTATTGTATTTTTCCGATTACCATTTAGTCCCTTTATATCCCCCGCCCAGCAATCACCATACTGTTGCCCATGTCCATGAGTCCTTTTTCCTTTTTGTTCGCTCACCTTTTGTAAGCTTGGTTTCCACTGCCTTTGAGGCTAATGTCTCTCCCACCCCCCACCATCCTCTCCCTACATCACTTAATTGCAGTTGAAGAAGGTTGAAAGCAAAGCAGATCAGATACACAAGGCTTGTCTGGGTGCTAGGAGGGCCACTTGGGCCAGGTCTCACCTTCATGGACAGCCCCAAACTTGGACTTTTGTCATTGTTTGTGTGTACATGCCCCAGAGATTCACGGCCATCATTACAAGGAGAAGGTGCTCCTCTTACAGTTTTACAATCTGTGTTTTCCCAGTAGATCAAAGAATCTCTTGTGCATGAAGAATAAAATTTTTTTAATAAATCTTATAACCATAGGCACTCTTCGGAGAATTAAGTTGATTTGTTCAATGTAAATATTTAAAATATTCTATAATTTTGATAATCCCATTTCAATATGTCTTTCCTCTAAACAATACCAATTGTCTCAAAAATTTAAAGTTGCCTAAGCCTCTCCCAACTTCCAAAAATCCCTGGGTACTCAAGATGGCTGCATTACATACATTATTATGTCTCTTAACTAAAGCCACCTGGATAATGAGATGCAGCTGTGCAGATATTTGGAAGTGATGTCAATGAACATTTGTGGAGAGAAACTGTCAGTTAAAATTTGTGTGGTCATATCTTTAAAAGTTATATGTCATTTCATGGTACCTGAAAACATTCTAAATTCCAATGCAAGCATACTGTTAATTAAAAGATTGCCATGTATTATGGATACTAGCATATTCACTGAAGATAAATCAAATTTGTGATGCGAGATCCTATTTTTACTTGCTATGCATAGTGAGTGCATACTTCAGTGCTGAATTTAGATTTCTTTGTGTAGTCAGTGATTCCACACAGTCGCCTGTGTGTAGTGTATAATGAGGAGCTCTAGTTCATGCTGCAGTGGGGGTCTGACAAAGCCTGACTCTGCCTGTCTCAATTTGTGAGCTGTTAGCGGCTCTCTGCCTCTCTTTGAGAGATTGCACTATGTTTTCTAAGGACCTTCTCAGTCCTTGAACTCTATCACCAGGAGTGTGACTTCATTATTTTCAGTTATTATAAAGGATTTAAGTTGTTATGTTTGACTTATTATATGGTATGTCTATACATCTTTACAGATAAGTGTTGCTCAGGAATGTGCTCAAAATATTCATTCAACAAATACTTATTGAATACCTACTGTGGGCTAAGACACATAGACAGTACATGCCCAGCCCCTGTTTTTATGGAGTTCGTATTGTAGTAGGAGAGACAGATACTAGGCAAGTAAATGTGTAGACATTTCAGATACCTAGTTTTAGGTATTGGAAAGGAAATAAAGTAAGTTAATGGATAGAGAGTGACTTGAAAAGAGAGGGACAAATTGGGAAAGGAGTCTCAAAGATGAATAGATGACGTAATCAAGATCAGAATAATAAGAAGAGGTTGGTTTGCAAAAGACCTGCAGAATAATGTTCTAGGTAGAAGGAATAGCAAGAGTAGAAGCTCTAAGATGAGCATGACTGGATCATGATGAAGGAACAGAAGGAAGACCAGTGGGGCTAGAGGAGAGTGAACAGAGAGGAGAAAGATGCAAGACAAGGGTAGAAAGGTGGGTTGGAGCCAAATTACACCTGGCACCATGGTCAGCTGTCTGAGTATTACTCTAAGTATAATTGGAAGCCTCCGGAGAACTTTAAGCCAAAGAGTAATGTGATTTGGGAGGAGGGGAGTGTTTAAAATACAACTTTGGAAGCCATGTGGACAGTAGGTAGGCAAGTTCTAAAGTTGTTTCAGTAGTGCAGAAAGATGACGGTCACTTAGGTTAGGGTGGTGAGAAGTAAATGGATTGGAGATAGAGTCTAAGAGTGAGCCAGCAGAGCTTGCTTACTGATTCAAGGTAGAATAGGAGGGCAAGAGAGGATCCAAGAAAACTCAAGAGTTTTTGGCCTGAATAACCGGTTGAATGGGAATGCCAGGAGGTTGAAGTTATGGAGGAATCAATCATTCTATTTTGGACATGTGAACATATTCAAGAAGAGATGCCTGAGAGACATCCTGAATCTAGAGCTGAGGGAGAGGTGATGGCTACAGATACAAATATGAAGAGTCATTAGCATTTAAAGGTGTGGAAACAAATGCTGTAAGGAAAGGGATATAGATAACAGGAGGGACATATTAGTATTTACAGGTCTGAAAGAGGGAGGGGGCGCTGGGAAGGTGGCACCAACAGAGGCTGAGAAGGTGAGGTTGGTGAGTTAGGTGGGAAGCAGGACCATCTGATTTATCCAGAGCAAAGGGGACTGAAAGATTGACTTCTGTAATGCTGCCAAATGTCTAGAATAAAGAGATAAGGGAAATTTTTTAGATAACATTAGTTGATATGTCTTTTTTAAAATTTAATCTTTATTATATTTTTTCCATTACCATTTAGTCCCCTTTTTACCCCACCCTGCAGCAATCACCATACTGTTGTCCATGTCCATGAGTCCCTTTTCTTTTTTGCTCAATCCCTCCACCCCCTAACCTCTCCCTGAGGAGCTGTCATCTGTTCTCCATCTATGAGTGTACCTCTGTTTTGTTATTAGTTCAGTTTGTTCATTAGATTCCACATATGAGTGAAATCATGTGGTATTTGTCTTTCTCTGCCTGGCTTATTCACTTAGCATAATGTTCTCCAGATCCATCCAGACTGTTGCAAAAGGTAAATTTCTTCTTTTTTACAGCCAAGTAGAATTCCATTGTGTAAATGTCCCATAGTTGTTTTATCCACTCATCTACTGATGGACACTTGGGCTGCTTCCATATCTTGGAGATTGTAAATTAACACTGCAATGAACATAGAGGTGCATATGTTCTTTTAAATTAGTGTTTTGGGTTCCTTCATATTTATTCCCAGAAGTGAGATTGCTGGGGCAAAAGGCAAATCCATTTTTAATTTTTTGAGGTATATCTCCATACTGCTTTCCACAGTGGCTGCACCAGTCTGCATTCCCACCAACAGTGCAGAAGAGTTCCCCTTTCTCCACATCCTCACCAGCACTTGTTGTTTGTTCATTTATTGATGATAGCCATTCTGACCGGTGTGAGATGGTATCTCATTGTGGTTTTTATTTGCACTTCTCTGATTAGTGACATTGAGCATCTTCTCACATGTCTAATTGAGCATCCTTTCATCTGTCTATTGGCCATCTGTATGTCCTCTTTGGAGAAGTGTCTATTCAGGTCCTTTTCCATTTTTCAATTGGGTTGTTTGCTTTTTTTGGTGTTGAGTTTTGTAAGTTCTCTATACATTTTGGATACTAACCCCTTATCAGATGTATCAGCGAATATGTCCTTCCATTCTATGGGTTGTCTTTTTATTTTGTTGTTTTTCTTTGCTGTGCAAAAACCTTTTAGTTTGATGTGGTCACCTTTGTTTATTTTTTTATTTTGTTTCCCTTGCCTGGGGAGCTATATCTGATAAAATATTGCTATGAGCAATGTCTGAGATTTTGCTGCCTATGATTTCTTCTATAATTTTTATGAGTTTGGGTCTAACATTTAAGTTTTTGATCCACTTTGAATTTATTCTTGTGTGTGGTATAAGAAGGTGGTCTAGTTTCATTTTTCTGTATGTATCTGTCCAATTTTCCCAATACCATTTATTGAATAAACTATCTTTAGCCCATTGTATGTGCTTACTTCCTCTGTCAAATGTTAATTGACTGTAAAAGTGTGGGCTTATTTCTGGGCTCTCTCTTCTGTTCCATTGAGCTATGTGTCTGTTTTTATGCCAGAACCCAACTCTTTTGCTTACTGTGGCCTTGTAGTATAGTTTGATATTAGGTAGCATGATTCCTCCAACTTTGATCTTCTTTCTCAGGATCACTGTTGCTATGCTGGTCCTTTTCTGATTCCATATAGATTTTTGAAGTATTTGTTCTAATTCTGTGAAATATATCATTGGAATCTTGATAGGAATTGTATTGGATCTATAGATTGCTTTGGGTAGTATGGACACTTTAATGATGTTAATTCTTCCTATCCATGAACACAGTATGTGCTTCCACTTATTTGTATCTTCTTCAGTTTATTTCTCTAGTAACTCATAATTTTCTGCATATAGGTGTTTTACATCTTTGGTTAGATTTATTCCTAGATATTTTATTCTTTTTGAAGCAATTGTGAATGGGATTGTTTTCTTCATTTCTCTTTCCATTATTGGCATTATTGGTATATAAAAATGCAACTGATTTCTGAATATTAGTTTTGTATCCTGGTACATTGCTGATTTCATTTATCAGTTCTAGTAGTTTCTTGGTGGAATCTTTGGGGCTCTCTAAGTACAGTATCATGTCATGTGCAAATAAAGACAGTTTTACTTCTTCCTTTGCAATTTGGATGCCTTTTATTTCTCCTTCTTGTCTGATTGCTGTGGCTAGGACTTTCAGTACTATGTTGAATAAGAGAGGTGAAAGCAGACATCCTTGTCTTGTTCCCAATCTTAAGGGGAATGCTTGTAGTTTTTGCCTTTTGAATATGATGCTGACAGTGGGTTTGTCATATACGGCCTTTATTATGTTTAGGTATGTTCCCTCTATTCCCACTTTGCTGAGAGTTTTTATCATAAAAGGGTGTTGAATTTTATCAAAAGCTTTTTAAAGTTTATGTGTCTTAAGACATATTTCTAGAAAATCTTCTGACCAGAATAGAGACTACTTATACCACATTTTAAGTGTGTATGGTTTTTATAGTTTTAAACTCCCAGATGAAGAAGCACATTTTTTAATGCTTGCATAAAATAAACCTAAATTCAATGAGAAGTACTGTATTTTTCCCTGTATAATGCGCACACACGTTTTTGGCCCAAACTTTGAGGAAAAAACCTTTTGTTTTAATTTTTTATTTATTGATATTTGGATACTTGTTTTCATATTATAAAGGAATTTTAGCATTTAGTTTTAAATGTATTATGTTACAAGAAATTTTATGTAACAAATAATTACAAAACACAAGACCAGATACAAGGTATTTCAGGCACTATCCATGTATAACGTGCATCCTTATTTTCCCCTAAAATATTTGGACAATAAAGTGCACATTATTAATGGCAAAGCATGCGTATTTGCACCCTAATAAGTGATTCAGGAAAAGAGAACAAATCGGTATGCCCTGGGCAGCCTTCCAACAGATTTCTCTTTCTATCTGGGAGATGATTTATAATGCCGAAGAGTACTTGCCTTTTGCCATATTTCACTCTGAACATAAAATTTTATAGAAAGAAATTAAAAAGTTCTTCTTTTTTCATAGTTGTTTCCAAATTTGGGAATGATACTACCCTCTCTCTTGTTGTCATTTATCATGTAAAACAAGGAGAATAGTGCATATAAATTATTTAAAAGGGGTGGCTGCCTTATTATTCAATTGTTTCTCACATTGTTTAATTAAAATTCTGAACCTAACTGTAACATGTAGGAAACTTGCTATTTGTAGACAGGGTGTGCATCTCAGAGTCGGGCTGTGTACAAAGTGATATCACTGGAGATACTTAATGGATCAAATACAAGCCAGATTTGTGCAATTAGTGATACTTATGTATAAAGCATCAGATGAGCAAATCATCTCCCTCATTCTGATTTAAACCTTTATAAGGAGCAGTGGTTCTAGGGCCACCAGAGCACTAGAAAAGTGGTAAATTAATAAATAGTATCCTAGTACCATAAAAGAATATGTATTTGCCCACCTTATGTGTCTACTGTAGGGGATTAAGTTCTACCTCTGGGAGGATTTGCTATATTATATTTTATTTTTTAGAAAGATTTTATTTATTTACTTTTAGAGAGAGGAGCTGTGAGAGAGAAAGAGAGGGAGAAAACATAAGTGTGTGGTTGCCTCTCACACACCCCCTACTGGGGACCTGGCCTGCCACCCAGGCATGTGCCCTGACTGGGAATCAAACTGGCAACCCTTTGGTTCACAGTCCAGCACTCAATCCACTGAGCCACACCAGCCAGGGCTGCTCTATTACATTTTAAAGCTATGTTTTATACTTAATAGGTTTCATGTATAATTTTGGAATTAACTACACTTTTAAGGAGTTATGTTTAGCCTTCTCAGAACTCATCTCTAACTGATTCCATTATGTGTAAACAGCAGGTTTTGTTCTGTTGTTTGGGACCTGTGTTTCCCTCACAATAAAATAAAAACAAATTAATAAGACAAATTCTAGCCTTTTAAAAATCTCCATTTGCATTATTATTTCTACTACATATGATCTATTAACATGTGTCAAGGCCCAAGGGTTCCATGAAATCATGCTGGGCCAGAGTAGCATGAAGAAGCTATTACTGTTGAGCCTGTGCTATCTACCAGGGTCTTTATATGCATTTTCCCAAGTAATTCTCACAAGTGGGAAAAATAGCTATTGTTATTCCCTTTTGTGAGATCAGAACATCAAGGCTTAAAGGATTTATGTAATTTGCCCAAAGAGAAAAGAGAAACCAGGGTTCAAACATTTTATGAATATAAAGCCTTTGTGCTTTCCACATTACCACGTTAACTCTACAGCATCCTTATGTTCAAATAGTTTGCAGTCATATGGCTGAGTAATGGTAGTCATTGCATGAATGTAATGTTGTAAGGGTAGCACGCACATGCACTCGGTTGCTATAAACCTGAAGAAGAAAAGTTCAAGGGGAAAAATAAGGAATCACCTTCTCTAATTTATATCCAATTGGCTTGTCTTTGCAGAAAACAACAAATGTGGTCAATGTCTGCCTCTTCTCTGTTTTTAAAATTTGTGATAGGCCTACAGGATTTAGTCTAAACGACAAGTGGTAATTTAGGGGATATACATCCAGTCCTTAAGTTTGACAGACATTCACTGAACAGCTAGCCCTGAAATGTTTCTGAGGGCTCTTAGAATGAGCTCAGCCTTTACATTATACCACATCTCAGTTACACACAAATATGCAGCGCAAAAAGGAAGTTCTGGGGTCTAAAGAAAAAGAGGATTAAAGGAAATGAAAAAAAGATGGTCTAATTATGCAAGTTGCTTGGGGCTTTCGGATATTTCTTCACCAAATGAAACATTTTTTTTCAATGAAGCTTGCAGATATTTAACAAAGGTGGCAAAGCTTTACACTTGCTTTAACACAGAATTTTTTGACCTAATAGGTTTTTAGCTAAAACCTCTCATAATTGGAATAAAGACAGTAGCCCTTGAAGTCACTTCCCAGAGGGAAGGTGCTGACAAGAGCAGCACCAGTGACACTCGCATACTTCAGTTTTATGGTCTCTGTTTACATAAATGTGACATTTTTCAGATAATGCACAAATGCTTCCACTTATTTCAAGCAATACATCCCTAATTGTCAAAGAAGCAAATATCTGAGCTTTATTGTACCCAGAATAACTGTTACGTGTTGTTTACTCTCTCTGCCACAATAAATATCAAGTGTTTTGTTAAGCTTATCTTAAACAAAATAGAAGTCAATAAAGGCTGCGGTTTTACTACAGTGGAGAAATGTGAAGGCAAGCTCCACTTAAAATCAGTACCCAAAGTGTTCAATAGATCTATGGCACACACATAACATTTCTGAGCTACTTTTTTATGCAGTGGATATGTGGACAGTACTTGTCAAATGGTAATTGTGCCCACCTCAGCAGTGTCTGCTATGCTGTGCTTGAGTTGTTCACTTTGGACCATTGAGATGAACAAATTTCTCCCATAACTGTTCTGTTTTCCTACCTGTACTACATATTTGTAGGCTGTCTCCAAGCTAAATTACAATTTCTCTTACAGCATCTATTGATAGAATGTGACAATCCTAAATGTAGAACTTCCAAGTCCATGGACTACATAAATTAATGCATGGATGTGCATGTATTTTGTAAAAGTTGAAATTTCTGGAACATTACAGAAGCTCTGTACCATCATGGGTCTTGCCATTAGCCCTGAGCTCTTGGTCATTCTACTGCAGGGCTCTATAAGAAGTCACAAGGATAAAGGTGGTGGTCCCCAACTTCCACCCATTATATTTTGCCCTGAAGGACAGAAAGGATATCTTCGGGTTAAGGGGTCCTTTGAGTTCCTCTGTTCACATATGTACTTTTTCCTAAAAGTACTCATAAATAGATACATATATGGATGACTACATCTATGAAATATCCGAGGTCTGTCCAGAGGTATCCAGCCATGTAATATGAAAAATAGAGACATTTACTGAAGGAACAAGATACAAAAAATATTGTACATATGACAGTGATGCCCCAGTCCCCTTCAAAGTAGGCACCTTGGGACCTCACACAATTCTTTTAGTCACTATCAGCTGCCCTATCGTCTTTTCCTGAATCTCATCAATGGTCTGAAATCTCTTCCCTTTCAAAGGTGATTTTAGTTTTGGGAAAAGCCAGAAGTCACCTGGCACCAAATCTGGGCTGTAGAGGGGCTGAGTCACCTGGGTGATTTGATGTTTCGCCAGAAAACTGCATGAGATGTGATACATGAGTGGGCACATTGTCATGATGAAGCTGCCAATCCTCAGTTGCCCATAGCTGTGGCCTTCTGAATCATCTAACAGTTTCCATGGAGGATGTTCAAGCTTAACACAAAATTTGATGCAGATTCGTTACTCTACTTGCTCAGTCATTTTGAAGGCAATGGCCACACAGTACACATGCTCACTCAAAGGTGTCCACCAACCCCACTGACTAGTGCAGTGAAGTTGTCATTGTTCACACATGTGCATTCCAGTCCATTCTCCTTGGCTACCAGGTTACATAGGTGTCATGCAAACTGTTCTCATTATATTAACAATGGCTAGACTTTTTCAGGTCAGACCTTGTATGTATGTGTGCATGCATTGTGGATATATACCTTTCTGATTGTCTCAGATGGCATTGATAGACTTATCTAGAAATTTTAAACAATGTTTACATTGAAAAATAGTGAGTTGCCCGTTGCTCTGTCAATATTAACTTTCATAAAAATCAGCTATAAAATATACTGCAGCTCAGAGTTAAATGTGTGGGAGTACCCTTCTAAAACTTTGATGATGTGATTTTAAAATATCTTAAGGCAAATTACATGACCATTGAGAATGAATCTGAGAAAGTTTCATTTATCAGAAATGAAACTCCCCTAAGGTATTATTGCTGATAAAATCCAATAGTTTCATATGATTACTTTCATGACTGAACTGTCCTGAAAGCCAACCCAAAATTCAGTAATGAAACTAACAAACAGTGATAGAAGGAAAAGATTTCCATTATGCTAGGTGTTTGTAAATGTCAGTAACTTGTTAATTGGAAAATTGGAAGAGTCCTATTGAGTATAATGCTACAAAATCATTCAAAACTAAACATTCACATTTTGTGGAGTTGAACCAAATTTTCCTTGTTCGCCCTAATTAACTATAAAAGCTGAATCTTTGTTCAAGCAAGATTTATGGGAAAAAGCAGTAAAGTTGATGAAGTAGACAGAACCCAAGGAGAGTTAGACAAGCAAATAATTCATAAGGAAGTTGTATGTCTGAATAATTTGTCTCAGAAGCAAATGAAGATAATTTGATAATCTTTGGACTATTAAATCTAGGTACCTGGGTTTTAATTTTTCTTTTGTCCCTGACAAATTGACTCATAATAGACCATTTAATATCAGTGAATTTCTCCAATTAAAAGCTCAGCAAATGGTAGCCCATAGCCTTGAAAAAACATGCGTCACATGTCTACCTCCTTATTATGTATGATAGAAAGTGGGAGACAAGTTTAGGCAACACCCAGATTTCTTTACAATGGTCACATAATGGACTTTCCTCCCACTAAGGGTTCTTCGGTTGTTTTGTTGTGCAAACTCCTCATTGATTCAGTGCAGCGATACTGGGAAAAGAATGGCCTTTGGCATTGGAATCGTGGGTTAGCATCATGTCTCTGCCACTTATTAGCTGCTTAGCCTTAGACAGCTTTTTATCTTCCCTGGGAGTCAGTTTTCTCATCTGTGGAAATGGGCCTAATAATATCAGTGACTATGAAAGTAAACCTTCTCTCAAAGGAGCTCATACCATGGAGATAAGCAGTTTGGTAGTTATAAGGTGGTAGAGGAAGTGCTACCATGGAAACGTGAGCTTGCCACTGTGGTGTCCCTGCTGGCTCTTATCTATCACTCGGCTCCCTCATCCATCAGATACAGTAAAGTTTTAGTGCTTTAAAAATGGGTCTAGTGTTTGCCACAAAAAAGCCACTTGTGGTCTAACACCCTTACAAGGTTTTGTTCGTATAATCACTGCCTCTCACTGTACAACCAGAGAATATCCAGTGTACAGCTTTAAATAACGATAATCACAGCCTCCCTGGATTCTGACAGCCACGATAAATCCCACTTTAATCATGCACTAAAAACACATCATCTGTTTGATAATCAGTCATCTGCTATCGCTTGACCTAGCAATGAATTAATAAAGCAAAATGTGTGACAACCCAAAGCATATGTATGAAATACATTATTCCCAAGGGGTCCACATGTGATCCTCACCTCCCACCCTCATGGCAAGAAGGTTTGGCTTCTAAAATGGAATGTAAGGAGACTGGCTCACACGTAGAAATTGGATTGAATCTGGGAATTTTCAAAACTATAAAATAAGTGAGTTCTGAGATAGGTCCTGATACAAACCAAGGCCGGAAAAAGTGATAATCTTGGGAAGAATGGCTAATGGGTATGTTAATCACCTGGGTTTCAAAGGCTCCCTGTGAAATTCCTAAGTCTAGTGAGAAGCCCACACCTGTGTGCCCCTGACTGAGCACTGAGGGTGCAGCTCCCCCGCTCCAGAGCCTGGCTGTGCAAAGACGTGGGCTTGAGCTCCGGAGCCAGAGCCAAGACAGACTCAGTGGTCTCATTTGCCAGCTGCCCAAGTCATGCCACCGTTTTCTTCATTGCATTCCTACGTGACACCTGGTCCGAGATTTATTTTCTCCCTCCAGCAGCATGACACTAATGAAAGGTTTGAGCTATTGTAAGCAGCAGGCTATGAACATGTTACCTGGAATACGAAAAGAGAAAAGAGCGTGCCCCACTACTTACTCATTTTAAGATGATAAACCACGTGTAGGAGGATCCAGTTCATAAATGTTCCGTCAGCAGAGAATGGTTGGCACAGAGTGGAGGAGCTGGATAAATCCAGCCAGATTTCGTCTCCTAAAATGCTTGGAGCTTATTGGCTAAAAGACATTCTTTCAGATGATTTGTTAATGTGCCAGGAAAAACCTCAAATGTTATATCATAAATTAAACCAAGAACTCGTGACAAAGAAGTGAGATCTATAAACTGGGAGAAATATTTTCTCTTCTAACCTGAAATCCCAGGACATCTTCAAGTGCGGCCTCAAGTCCCTCCATCAGTGACGTACAGTCATGCAGGATAGGCCCAGACACACTACACCTACAATACCCACACACACACTTCAAAAAATATGTGAATCAAATTTTGATAAATAGTATATCCTGGGGGCAAAGAGCAGACTGTATAAAGACACAAGTTAAAGCTTCATTTCTGCACTTTTCTCCTTCCGAACATTTACGAACATCATTTTATCTCTATAAGCCTCTCTAACCTCATATTTCAGGCAGTATAATTGTACCTGTGCGATTACGTTGTTGCAAGTCTTGATAATTTACACAGGAGGTGCTAAGCACAGTGCTGAGCATGTGGTGCATCCACTCTAGTCTTCATTATAGCATAATAGCAGTTCCCTTTCAAAGTCCCCCTGGAATCTACTATTTAGGATGAACAAGGCAAGTTCTTCCCTAAAAGCAGGACTCCTTTCGTAAAGTGAATCTATCTTTTTCCTGTTATTTTCATTGTATTAAGTTACTGTGAGAAGAAATAAGGTTACACATCTGAAGTGCTTAGATTCATGCTGGCATTTAATGAGTGCTCAGTGGGTGTTGGCTGTAATTGTTATAGCGTTATTGGTATTGCTGACATTTCAGAAAGTCTTCCGGTTGACACAAGTCTGTTGGAACTACTCACTGAAGGATGCACAAAGTGGGAAATAAAGAAAGGGCATGTAAGAAATTATTTGAATTACTTGTAGAGGAAACCAGTGGCGCTGGTGTATAACGAAAGAAACATCTAAATGTTATAAAGAAAACCCTGACCTGCCTCCCTATAATTTACATCCCTACATACAGCCAAGAGCTTCATCCTGAGGTTTACGTTTCCTTCGCTCTGTCTCGCACTATGATAACTTCTGGCCAAATCCGTTTCTTCATTACTGCAAAGTCTCACCTGTAGTTTTACTGTTTTGATTATCATTAAAATAGACTCCTGGACAAAGCTTACTTTTCCTCAACATATTGGAAACATCCCTGGGAGCATTGTTTCTAAGGCCGCTGCCCCTGTCAACACAAAGGAGGGTGTTGGAAGTCACGTAGTGGGTCTTGGTGCATGGAGGCGGTCATGTATGGTCCTGGCGCCTCAGTCTCATCAATGACCCTGAGGAAGTAGTCTGTTCTCCTAGCTCCAAAATGTCACTCAAGGTCACAAAGGTGCTCTTATTCACTTTTCCCTTTCTGTGGCTCCGGGACACGAGGTATAGAAACAGGCTTTCGGCTTGTATATTGGAAACTGAGTCAAACGTGGTGGTAACACTTTTTTTTTTTCATTTAGAAGTTTATCAGCACTAGTAACTCTCTGATCATTGATTTGTATAAATTAACTTGCCAGCAGTTGACATTTGTTTAAGTTCACACAAACTTTGTTAACAAGGAAAAAGAAAAAGAAGGGAAAATACTGAGCCGCGGAACCACGCTTGAAAGTTGCCTGAACCGTAAAACAGCATCACTGTGACTGTCAGAGCAACGGGTGAGGGTGAGGCCGGGGTGTGCTTCCCCGCAGAAGTATGCACAAGTGGCTGGTTTTTAGCCGTAATATTTAATCTCTGAGATGGTTGTGTGATTGTGTTTAATATAATTTTGAGGGCATTCTATCATTGTGAGGAGACCAGTGGACATGTGTTTTAAAAATGAATTTGTGCTCTGTTTGGATGATTCTTTTTAATGTTCAAAAACAAAAGACCTGATCCCCTTTAATGATATAAAGCACATCTCAGTGTAGATTATAAAACTATAAGAAGCCGTGCAGAGTCCAGGAGAGACATCAATGCCGTGCAAAGGCAAAACAAATAGCAGAAGAGAAGAGGGGAAGTGGACCACTGAGTGGGGGGAGGAAATCATCTCTTAGCAAGAAAGAGACCACAATGGTGCAGCACGCCGCCTGTGCCTCCTGCCATCAAGCTCAGATCATTCTCCCTTCTGGTTTGAAATGACTTGTGTGGGCCACTTCATCCCGTTAAGGAAGGAGGTGAAAAGTCATTGTCAATGAGATCCGTTGTGAGCAGCTATCCACCATAGCCTCAATGTGCCAGCACAATAGAGCTGAGACATTGTAGGACCCAGAGACCTCTGACTAGAGGAAGGATTAGGGGTGCACTTTTTGTATGACCCTAGGAAAACAGTGTTATTTTAACCTGGAATTAAGAACTAGATAAGGTTGAAGAGGAGTCTTTCACCAAATCATTGAGTTTGCATTTCTTTAAATTATACAAGGCACTGTGCTTAGAGCTATACATTATTTTAACAAGAAGACAAAGACGCACTTGTATAAATCCTATGATCAAAACCCTTTTGACAGCTACCCTTCAGGAAATCTTGCTTAAATTTTAGTATGCCATCAAACCACCACGGTGGCAAACGGAACTGGAGATCCGTGTCTGTGAGAAACAGCCAGCGTGCCAGGTGTTCGTGCTGGGCTGAGATGAAGGGCTCACAGGTCCCAGGACTGAAAAGATGATGGTCCCGCGCCACACAAAACCTCTGTGTTAGCTGAAAATTAAAATGGTCTGTTTCTTGGTTTTTCTGGTTGCAAAGTCCTGGAGAAATTCATTGCGGCGATGCTCCCTTGCTTCTCCCATCCCCCCTCCACCAGCATCCCAAGTCCATGCTCATTTCCCCCTCAGCTAATGAAGCACATGTTTCTGTCTCAAGCCTGTGAAGTAATAAGGATTCCTCAATCACCATTCTACTTAAAGTTTTATTATCTTTTATTCAATTGATTCTTAGTTTGCACGTAGTAGGCACTAAAATTTGTGGAATGTAATTGACTTCAAGGGACAGATTGCTTCCTTCACAATGGACTTCATTTTGTTCATTCATGAGAACACAGTTCTCTTCTGCGTTCGTAATGACGTGCATGAACACTGTTGCATGAGCCGCCTCTCTCCCCACTGCTAGGAAATGGTCATAATGTTTAATTGCATAAAGTGCCTTGTTTATTTTTTTCCTCATCAAGAAGTTAAGGGATCTGCTGGCTTAGCAGGTGCCTCAATTGTGCATAATTAGTTGCTAAGAATTGTTTAGCATAGGCTGATTAGTCTCAGCCAAAGGAAATTAAATTTTTTTCTTCAACAAAGCCCTGAGCACAGCTAGAGATTTTGGAAACCACACTCATATCCGGTTTGTCTGGGAAGCCCAGACCCTGGGAGTGGGAGAGGCGGGAGATGGGAGACAAGAACCAGCCTGATTACACATGGGAGCTATTTGATGCCAGGCAACCATTCAAGGTCATGACCTGAGGGGACCTGAGTCCATCCTGCAAGATGTGATTCAGCTCCGACATGGGCTTTGGTTGTGATGCAGAATGAAGCATGGCTCCTTAGGTGCCTGCTGCTTGCTTTCTGAGTTTATAACTCCAGCTTCACTTGGAATATATAATCAAAACAAATAATCTGTGTTTGGCACTTGAGGAGATTGGCCAAAATGGAGGGAATGACAGGGACAGATGATTCGCGCCGCCCCCCACCCCCTGCGTTGTTCCATTCTGTTTTAAATATATGCCAGACTAAGCCTTTTCTGTTCCTCTGTTACAATGTCGATTTTTCCTTGATGGAGGGGATTTTCCCTCGCCTCATGGGATAACACTGGAAAGGGTTCCCATGCTCTTTTTGTTATGACCACTATGCAGCCCCTTTGACAGTGGGTAGCCATCATGTGTGACAGTGATTATCTCTCTGCTAAGATGGCGTTAAAACAGACTGACAGTTCTGAACCCTGAGATGTGCACAATGATGACTTGTAGCATCGACTTCAGTGAGCAGTAGCTCACCAGCTGAACCTCTGCTTTGCTCCTACAGTGAATGTCCACAGCATCCCTTGTTAATATGAACCACCATGAAAGTCATGGCTGGGATCCCGGTATGAAAATCAGAATTCTTTTGCTTGAAGGTATAATTTTAAAGATCATTCAGTCAATCCTTTGGTAGTCTAAGTGAAAATTAAAGGAAATATTTTAATATCCATTTTATAAAGAGTCACAAATCTTTAACAAGCTCTAAGTCAGTACTCAGTAGCTCTTGGATGATGTCATTACTTTAAATGGCATAGGCTATAAGCCTGGGGAAAAATCAGAGGTAGGAGGAGGACAGCTCATAACAAATGTTTGACTTTCTTCTGGTTGCTTGTTCACAATAAATGCTTTTGTTTGAAAGCTGGAATACAATTGATTCATCTGTCAGCAAACGTTTACTGAATGCACATTGTGTGTATGTCTGGGATTGTTCTAGAAATATTATCTACTAATTGATTCTTTTCCTTGTTATTTGGTCAGTTTTTAATTCATATGTAAGTGGATGGAACTTGAAGGTCTAGTTAGTGCCTTACTGATAAAGTGTTAACATAGATCTTCTAATTCAGTGAAATTCTGAGGCCCTTACTAAGGAACAGTGAACTGTATTAGCACTGTATTTTATTCTTTTGTTGGCAAAAAAAGTGAAATGACAAGTATAAATTGGGTCTGTAGTGCAGTTTAAGTGTAGTCCATTTTAGGCAAACAAATATTTGGAGGAGAGGGGAATGGGTTTTATATACACGTATGATATATATACACACAGCTATGATTGCTCATTTGCATAGGCTTCTCCACAGGAATTAACTCACATTATGCAAGGTCTCTGCTGGAGCGTTGGGCCCATTCACTTGCCTGTGTGATACAGAAATGTGCACCTGTTAACCTAGCAAATCTCATTGTCCACCCAAGAGGAAATGCATAAAGAGGAAAGGGCTTGGGAATAAAAATGCAAGAAATGCAGTCTAGATGTACGCTAGATATGTCCTGTAAACTTACCTCTCTGGGCCTCAAGTTCTAACTATAAAATGAAAGAGTGATCTAGATCATCTCTTACCATCATGAAATGCTAACGATACATCTACAAATGTCCACTAAAGGCCACATGAAAAACTCTGACAGAGGACTCCATAGCTCTCCATGACTTGATGCTCAAGGATTAAAAATATACCCCAGACATTCCTGTCCTCTAGTACCCTACGGGGCCAGCTGCCACCGAATCATTCAGTATCATTCCTCCACTTCTATTTTCAAACAAAATTTGAATCAAGGGTTGACGATGAGTCCATCACACGATGAGAGTTGATGTGTTCATTCTGTGATAGGTTGCTTTTTATAAAAGACTTGTAATGCCTCTTACAGATTTCAAATAAAGAGGGATTCTTAGGAAAAGTTCCTTTAAAACAAATGTGAAGCAGCGCCCCGCTGCTCTGTCGCTGTGCTGTCCTTTTACTCTCAGGATAAATGTTGCCAAGATTCCACCTCCCTCCCGTTGGGAATCATTGCTTTCACCATGATGGACTTTGGCAAGCTATTTTTAGGTAATATAGAACTTACTGCAGTCTGGTTCTTTGACCAATGCAACTTTTGGCTTCTAGATAATTTTCTACTTTCGCTTATCTCGGTAAGGACATTGAATGATGAGAGTGAGGGTGAGCTGGGGGTGGAAGCTGGCCAGGTGACCATCCATAATTCAGTTTCAGCCTTTTCAGGATGCGCATAACTAGACTGTCTCAGCTCTACTTTTAAATACAGTGTACTCGTAAATGAGAAAAGAATCTCACCAGAGTTGACTACTTCTGTAATGCAAAATGGGTAATTTTTTAATGGCTTCTTAAAATAAAGTATCAAGTCAAAAAAACAAAACAAAACAAAAATCAGCATCTCCTAGGAAAATCTCTTACTGCCTTTTAAGAAATCTAACACTGGATTCAAACCAAGATTTTAATTGGCTGGACTCTTGACAAGTTGAAAACTAAAGAAAACCTTTAGGCTTCCAAGATGCTATTCCTAAAACTGGCTGTAATGATCTATATCCCTGGCCCACTGCTCTGTACTCATAAATATACTGTCCCAAAGTTTTGGGATAATAGAAGAAAATATATTTTAATTGGCTTTATACAGAATCCAGATTTTAACATACAGTAAATGTGTTTTAGTAGATGCTATATATATGTAAAGCGCATGGCCTGCTTATTAAGTCCACACTGTGGAAAGCACTCAAATACTCAGGTAAGAATGGTGGGGCAAATGGAGACTTTTGTTTTGTGCTTTGTGATTATACTCAAAATTGCATTTGCAAAGTAAACAGTCAAAGGTCTAGGTTACTTACTGCTGCATGAGCAAAAGTGGTGCTGTGGATTGGATTGGCTTCTGAGAGTTGGTAGTTTATGGTTGCAGAAATATAAAGATTTGTGTGACAACTGGAATAGAAGCATAAAACAGTGTGACTTCCATTCTTTAAAGTTAATTGCAGTTTACAGCAGTGTTAATCTTTCCTTTTTGTCATTGCTTATGAAGACTTTGTGAGTTTTATGAGGAAATCATGAATCATTTCAACCAGAAGTACATACATCCTAGAGAGAAGTCAAGTTCCTCAATTTTAAAGCACAAACCACTTAGTTGGGAGAATTAATGTTTTCATATGACAAAGCCTTGTTGCTGAATTAAATCCCTGTTGCATTTAGTACTTTGCCAAGCACAATGTGGTTCTTTTCAATCATTTCATGATTTCCTATTTTAATGACAACAAACTAACCTTACAGTGTGTCTAGAAGTAACATTTGGGTCATCTAGCCTGACTGGATGTGCTAGATAATTATTTTACATTATGTTTACTGAGACCACCCACATCCTCATCTGTACTCAAATGTCTCTTTTAAACAAATGTCCACACACGAATGAAGAAGAATTCTTTTCTACTTTAACCCTAATATTTGCTATCCTAGATCATTACTCCTATGTTCCAAGCCAGATTAAATTCTTTTCTAGATTTAACAAAATTATTTTACTCAAATTTGATGAATCCATCATTTCTAACATCTTGTCACTCACTGAGCTTCTGTGAGTCTCTCACAGATATACTGAGCTTCTGTCTTTTCAGTTGTTTTTTATGGTTCTGCAGATTATTTTCATCTCTTTCTAAAAGGCAAATCGGCTCATTGCAGTTTTCCTCTTCTTTTGCCCAACCATCATCCCTTCCCTATTCTTAACTTCCCTCCTCTGATCTTACTCTAAATGTCCCTGTTCCCTCCATTTGGCCCCGATGCCAGTTCACACTTTCTGGAACCCACTAATTCTGTGTTTCTTTATTTCCCTGCAATACTAATGATCTGTCATCTGCTCATCTGAAATATAACATTTCCTCTCATTTCCTTTGTTCTTCTACCTGATTATTCTTAGTGCCCACTGAGCCATTTTATTCCTCCTTCTTTGCCTCCCTGTTACTGATATTCACTGATACTTATTTGTCAATGAAAGTAGCCACAGGCAAATAATTTGCATTTTATATTTGCATACTTCTTACCATTTTATACCTTCATGTACACTATGGCTTGATCCTGACAATCCTAAGAGGTTGATAAGAAAATATATCCCTCTTTTATAGGAGAAGAAATCAATGTTCAGGGCATTTTCAATAAGTTATCTGTCCCACAGCTAAGCTGAGGTTAGTACCGAGGTCTACTGACTCTTTCTACTGTACCATACCATATCACCTCTCTCTGGCAGAAGGGCTGCAATCCTCTAAAAATCTTCACTGTGTTAGAAACTGGATGGAAATTAACCTAACCCTTCATTGTACCTTTGCAGATGAGAGTCCCTACACTAAATCCGCCAGCCAGACAAAGCCGCCTGATGGAGCATTGGCTGTGAGGAGACAGAGCATCCCAGGTTAGACCAGATTGTTGGATTTTTCAGCTGTTTTACTTTTGAACCCTGTTATTTGGTGACCCTAAATAATCCCACCTTGGTAATAAAAAGTATGCTATTCCATAGGGCACAGACTGCATTCTATACAACTTGTTCAAACAATATTCATGAAAGCTAGACTTTGGAAAAGCTTGCAAACTTGTGAGAATTCTTCTTGTGTGCAAGTTCTTTATGAAGTGACTTGAATTTAGATCAGCTCTCACTCCTTTACTTGCACTCCTCTCTGTTTTCAGGGGATGAGTTTCACAGCAGCATCTGTTTCTTTACTGAGACACAACCGGCAGAACAAAGAGGTTCAAAATTGCTATAGCAAATCACGCATGTGCTGAATGAAAATTATTCTTTTCT
>VMDR010015057.1:0-22740 GCA_007922815.1 Macrotus californicus | reverse complement strand
AAAGAAAAGAAAAGAACACTGCATCTTTTAGGCAATGCTGCAGGGAAGTTGGGAGGGTCACGTTGGCATAAAATGTAGGATCCCATTATGTATAAAAACCATGAACAGAGACCTGGCCAAAGACAGAATTCAACCACTACAAGAAATAAACAACTAGCAGTGAACCAAACAAGCATACAAAAAGAGATGCTGACAGCCTGTGGTAAAATACTGAATGTTGAGACTTTGGGCACACTCAGTGCGTCATATTGCTTCATTTAGAATTATTTACTACTTGGGTAAAACAAGGTCCTTGTGGGCTGACTGATTAAGACGGTCTGAGTGCTATGCGGCTGGCTGCCTGACTCAATCCCGCTTAAAAATATCTGGGATTGTCAAACAAGACTAAATACAAATGCATGATCCAAGTCTGCATTTGCTGCCACAGCTGTTCCTCTGGGTGTGCAGGAGGGAAAAATAGCTAAATGGAGATTTTTTTCAAAGGCATCATCCCATTTATCATATCATTCTAACCACCACATACTCCACCCAGGAGGCAGCCAGCCTTGCAGACAAAAGGCATCATTCCTGCCCAAGCAGCCTTTCTAGGGTCTGTTCCGGGAAGATGGGCACAGGCACAATGCAGAATGGAAGAAGGACAGAGGGACCCTTTGTCGAAGTTTTATTTTACAGTCTTGGCACATGTGCCAGCAAAAATCTTTCCTAGTTCAGAAGGTTTTCACCTAGTCCAGCCACAATCACCAAAACAGCCTTTACACCTCAGCTTTCCCTCCCCAGCAGAGTTCGCTAAATATGCACAAACATGTCTTGGGGTACAAGGTTCTGATTCCAAAAACAAAATTAACCAAAAAACATGAAAAAAATACAGAACACTGAATGCTAGGTTTCATATCAGATAATGTGAAGGAGGAGGAGAAAGCGTGAACAGTTTGGCACTCTTTTTGCCCACCCTTCTCTGCAAACGTAATATATGACTCTCAATAATGTCTGCCTAAAACTCGAGATAACAGCGACTAAATACCAAAAACTAAAAAGCAGTATTTGTATTCATCAGCTACTTCATTCACTCAAAATTACAGCTCATTTTAATTATTCCCATATAATATGGACAAAATTACTACTACTGGTTTATGTTTCAAAATCCTCTTGAAAAATGAAGTCTTCCACCGGATGACTGCTTTGATCCCAAAATTAGGTCTTCATACCTGTCCCCCAAGTCTCCTCCCCCTTCCCTGGAGCAAAAGAACCCTTCCCTTCCCAGGCCCGCTTCTTTGCATGAAGCCCGTGGGCCCAACTCCATGCTGTCTTGTGTTACCTTTTTAAGTATATCTTATCTTTCCAAACAGAATCTGTAATTCTTGTCAGCTGGGATGAACGTCCTACTAAACTTGGGTGTTCGCCTCACATTCCCACACCATGCACGGTGTTTGTCGACTAAGACTCAACCACAGGGTAGAATGAGTCATTCAGATTCCTAAAAACGCTTTCTGGGCAAAGCACAGAATAGATGAGAGGGTGCAGGGTCAGAAGTGAACAATACAGTTCTCGGAGGTGCAGGGAGAAGCCATCTGGCCCAGATACACTAGCCAGAATAGTGACTGTCAACAGTTCTCACCAGCTTTTTCCAAAGCACATCCATTCTAACCCAGGTCTAGTAAAACCACTGAATATCCCAGAGACTGGGGGTTCCCAAATTTCAGAGAACAGAGGAATCACCTGGGGCATCTACCTGATGAAAGGGCTGGCCCAACTCCTAGCAACTGATTCACCAGGTCTAGTGTCCAGAGAAGGAATCTGCATTTTAACACAGCAATCTTGGGAGATTCGGACAAAGAGGGTCTTAGGACCACCTCTGAGAAACAGTGAGGCACTTAATTGGTTCTCAGTCAGACCTGACAGCATACCAGAATCATCTGGGTCCATCATCACCTGAGATTTCCAGTAAGACAGCTAGGGGCGGGATTTGGACAGTGTTGTTTCTCTTTAACTACCTCAGGTGAATCTGATGTGCTGCCAGGTTAAGAACCAATGTTAATGAGGCTCCAGTCATTTTAATGTATCTGACTCCCATCCACATTTTACCTCCACAACAAGGCTATTTCTGCTCTTGGACTGAGGCAAAGCCAACACTTAAAGGCTGCCTGTGCTGAAGGCTTCGTGAGACCGCCTCAAGTGAGAAACGGGGGAAGCTACTTGGCTGTTTCCAAGACGATAAAGGAGTGGGGAGAAGGGTGTAAGAGACGGAAACAGTGGCGGAACGGAACTGCCTCCTTCCTATTTTTAAGTAAAATCAGTATTTTAAGAAATCACTCTCTACCTATAACACAGTACACTTTTTCAAAAGTAACCCTTAAAAAGAAAGAGGTTATATTAGGAAACAAAGTGCAAAGGTACCATATTATGCCATGTATAATGCGCACCTTTTTGCCTGAATTTTTGAGGGAAAAATAAGTATGTGCATTGTACATGGGTAGTACTAATTCTGTATCTGTATAAATGTTTTTAATTATTTTATTTATGCTTATGTGTTAAAAGTATAACTCTAGAAAGCAACAATGATATCTGTATGCAAAGTAATACCCTGGAATGCAATAACTGGTTTTATTGAACATTTAAAATTGATTTAAAAAGTAAAAATGAAAGGTTTTTTTCTCTGAGTTTGGGGCAAAAACATAGGTATACAATATACATGGGAGCTCATTATACACAGCAAAATACGGTATTCTAAAAAGACCTCAAAAACATGGTTATATTATTCAAAATAATACTGTAGAAAAAGAGCTTAAGGGCTTAAAAATTATAAGTTGTTACCTGAAAGATGAAAAGGCATGATATTTACAATACATTTAACTTCTTAAAAAGAAATACAGCAGACCTTACACATTAAAATATGTATTATTCCCTTAAAATACAAGGTCTGTCCTAAAAAAGTCCAACCATTTTTAATATAACAAGAATGGTTTGCCAAACAACGTAACCTGGCAGCCAAGGAGAGTGGACTGGAATGTGTGAACAATGATGACTTCACTGTACTAGTCAGTGGGGGTGGTAGACTTTGAGTGAGCATGTGTACTGTGTGGTCATCACATTCAAAATAACTGAGTGAGTAAAGAAAAAAATCTGCATCCAATTTTGCAATAAGCTTGAACATTCCTCCATGGAAACTATTCTGATTCAGAAGGTTGCAGCTCTGGGCAACTGGTGATTGGCAGCTTCATCATAACAATACACTCAGTAATGAATCACATCTTGTGCAGAGTTCTTTGGCAAAATATCAAATCACCTAGGTGACTCAGTGCCCCTATAGCCCATATTTGGGCCCTGTGACTTCTGGCTTTTCCCAAAACTAAAATCACCTTTGAAAGGGAAGGAATTTCAGACCATCAATAAGATTCAGGAAAATATTATGGGGCAGCTGATGACAAACAAGAGAACTGTGTGAGGTCCCACAGTGACTACTTTGAAGGGGACTGAGGTGTCATTGTCCTATGCACAATGTTTCTTGTATCTGGCATCTTCTTCAATAAATATCTATTTTTCATATTACATGGCTGGATACCTTCTGGACAGACCCTGTATTCATCATATGAAGCATGCATATATAGTCTAGCATTGCCACAGGATGAATGTTTTGGAGATCTTTCTTAGAATTACAATGAGTATTTCTCCAAATAATGTTTTGAGAAAATCTTGCATAACAAATGCTGTCTCTGTGAATTATAGAAAATTCAAGACTGAGAATCAATATAAAAATATACCCTGGATTTCAGCTGAATCTCACTCTGAAACATTGGGTTGACCAAAAAGTCAGTATGATTTTTTCCATAAAATAAAAGGCACATTGTTCCTTTCCGCCAATAACTTTATTGATTTAGATATTTTGAGTCTGCCAGCTGTCTCCCATTTGGTATAACGTTGATTGTTCCCAATTAATGTCTTGATTTGATCGCCATCAACTTCAACTGGCCTGACTGTGGAGCATCGTCCAGCGAGACATCTCCAACACGAAACCTCGCAAACCACTTTGGACACGTTCTATCAGTCGCAGCACCTTGTCCATACACTGCACAAATCATTTTTTGTATTTCAGTTGACTTTTTACCTTTCTTGAAATAAAGCACAATATGCCAACAATGTTGCTTATTTTCTTTCATCTTCAATATTAAAATGGCTACATAAAAATTCACCAGTTTTGATAAGTTTATTTAAATGCACGCTTAAGATGTCATAATACAATCTAAAAAATTATTTCCAATGAAGTTAAAGACAACTAATCACTACTAGAGCCACCTTACAGAAAAAAAAAACAAACAAACTTTTCTGCCAACCCAATAGTGTGGCAAGTTCGGTTCCATTTCCTAATGTCCTAAAGCCCTCCTCACAGCCCTGCCTCCCATCCCACTGTAGTACGGGCAAAAACAGAGAGAGGGGATAAAAGGTTAGCTTTTGCTGGAGAGTGGTCCAGGTTATTACAATAGGTGCATGAACTTCTAACTAGGCAAAATCATTTTCTGTACTTCAGCCAGCATATCCCACAGATTCAGTAAAGATTAAAAAGGCCAGTCTATAAAGACATCCTTTGGCCTACGCGCTGTTTAGGGTCTTGACCCCGATCAAGAGCTGTTTAGGTTCTTGTATGAGTGGCTCCTAGCTCCAACTCTAACTTTGAGTTTTACTGGAGATAAAAATGCAGACTCCGAGGATACTTGCTGATCGTCATATTTTGATTGAGTAGTCCTTGGGTAAAATGGGAATAAGCAATTTTAACAAGGATTCTGACATTCATGGTCCTCCAGCACACCTGGAGTCTAAATTTCATCATACCTGCAAGCCCCTTTTTCTGTGATCTGATGATCATCAGGGCATTCTGATTTACTGAACTTTGTCATCTTTTTCTCTTTCTCCATCTTCCCTTTTAAACCTACAAATATGGTTTTGCTCACATGGTCTAAACATCTCTGGGAGTAGACTGTCGCTTGTCATCTCTTGGATAGTATTCTTTCTTCTGCTATACTTGTGATAACATCCCAGCTCTGACATGCCAAGAATGCACAATAAAAATTTTAGTCTGTTTAAACTTAACGTAGACATCCCAATGTGTTTCTTTTTAAAAACTTAAAATGCACTATAAATATCACATCTTATAATTCCAAGGAAGTGCTAGGCCTATCATCTCTGATTTGTGCTGTGCCTGTCATCTACCAGTTTCTGAATTAACTTTATTCACATAATTCAAGAAATCTGCACCTCTAGGCTGGATGAAGGGGCTGCAAACCCTGTACTTGTCACATAGCATCCTCCGTACAATAAGTACATAACAGTGTTTGTCTGCTGTGATCTAATCTCACAATCCAGTGGGGGAGGGACATATCATAAAAATAAGCCCTATATTGGGACTTATTTTTAGTATTAATTTAATTTTACTATTAATAGTAATTTAATGTTAACATTAAAATTTTAATGTTTATTTATACTAACATTAATATTAATTAATTATTAATTAGCTCTATATTGTGTGATACCCCACACTGGCACCTCAAGCAGAGGGGGGAGAGCCTGGAAGTAGGAAGGGCAGGTTGCTGACTTTCCCTTTATTTGCCTCCACTGACTTTATAATGAGAACATACTGCTTTTATAACTTAAAAAAATCTCAAGGTGAAATAAATAAGCTTGGAAGCACAATGGGTAGAACACAATTACTACAGGGTCTGGGGGTAGGAACATTATCTGTGTTTCATCCTTAACATGGAATAACAAGGCTTAACGCACCCAGAGCCACTGCTCCCACCATAGCCAATGCCCAGACTCCAGAAAAAGAACACTGGTGACTGGCGAGCCCTGCCCATTGCCTTCTGGGTCTGCCTCAGTGGCAGCAGCAATGTCTGGATGGCTCACTTCCACAACAGACGCCGACCAAACACTTCATGACTGGAGTTATGAAATTCGCCCATTAATTATACCACAGTTAGCTGTCCAAGACATACACCATTATCATAATTACTCACATCCCATAGAACTGGCAGATCCAGCAGGAAACTGATTGCTCTTGTTTCCTCCAGGAAATGGTGATTGCTGGTGTTTTTCAAGCCTTCCTCTGATCTCTCAGAGTCAAGGGGAAAGCATTTAAAAAAAGCAGAATGTGCTGCAAACACTTCTGACAGTGCTTTTGCTGACACAGATGACCTGTCAGATGCCAAACAAACGCAATGGAAACCTTTAGGTCCACACTTACTGACCGTTCTGCCCCATTTCACACTGTAGCCTTCCTGGATGTGCTTCCCCGCCTTTGGTCCCCTAGTGAAGTTCTCGTGACTCTGTTTCTCTGCCTGTCCCTCTCCAGTCCCTTTCAAGTTTCTTTTCATCAGTCCTTTAATGATGCTGCTTCCCAAGGTCCTGGCTTTCTACGGCCAGTGCCTGAACAGTTTCCTGCATGATAACTTCACCCATTAGTCTGCAAGCTTTAGCTCTAGCCAATGGGATCAATTGCCTCTCTGATGTTTAACATGATGACACTGCTCAGTCATTCGCCTGCTGGCCCTTTTCCACAATACCAGTCAACACTGCTCACAAATCATCCTGCTGCTCCTTCTCAGAATATCACCAGGACCCCACTCCCTCTGCTTCCCCCTAAATGATGGCATTCTGCCTGCTCATCTGCCCTTCCAGCTCCACAGCCTCTGATTCTCCGTGAGTGAACTCATTCACAATCACAGCTTCCACCATCACCCTCTCAAGGATGACTCCGAAAACTTTACCTCCTGCTAAAATGTCTCCCCTCAGCCTCAGACCCCTATATTCCGTCTGCCTACTGAACATCTCCATTTGCATACCCCAAAGGCATCTCACCCTCTAGGTACCCACAAATAAACTCATCTTCCCCTCACGTGTGATACTTCAGTGTCTCGTAGCTCTCCTGTGGTTCATAGAAGTAGTTCATTCCAGACCCAGACCTCTCGCTCCCCTCCTCCTCCACACCCAGGAAGCTTCTCACTGGTCACCTCATGCCTGGTTCCACACCTCTTTCTCTCCTGCTCTCCTCTCTAGCCCTCCCACCCTCAAGATGGATGCCTGGCCTCCTGCATCCAGCCCTCAATCAACTCCAGGCTCCCTGCTAGTGCCAGGGTGGCATGTGAGCCACTCCCCTGCTGGAAACCCTTTCATGGCATCCCACAGCCTTCCAGAACATTCCTTAGCTGAGCAAACAGGCCTGTCATGACCTCACTGCCCTCGAACTCCATCTCTTGCCATGTACTCCAGTAATATCTTATATTTCCCAAATTCACCACGCTATTTCAAATCTTCAGACATACACCCATGTCATTTCATCTGCCCAGAAATGTTCTTCCCACACTTCTTTCTCTACCTGCTACTAGTTGCTCAGAGCTTGAGTAAGTGTCATCTTTTCTAGGAAGTCTTAATATTCCTCCTTTACCCAGGAATGATCAAGACACCCCCACCCTTGGTCTCCTTCAATTATACCTCTGCAACAGGAGTCCGCACCGCCATGGCATCACAGATGGATTTGGTCCTTCCACCCTTGAACTCTGAGTCCCTTAACAGCCACCACTAAACTGACTTGCTCTCTCTGGTTCCTAGCGCAGAAGTCAAATGCCTGCTGCTGGTTCAATATTCAAGAAATGGATACAACTCATTCTAAAAATCTGTGCCTGCTCTTATCTCCCTTATCTCGGTGAAACATACATTCAGCCAAGATGTCACTAGTGCTTTGTTGTACTTTTCATAGTGAAGTCTGTTGCCTTCATTTAGAACACTTGAGTTTATCTCTTAGCATTTGGAACCCTAAAAAAAGGTCAGAACAGTTGCTAGCACAGCAAAGAGGAATTTGGGAGATAAGAATAAATGCAACCAGAAGTAGGAAAGGGCTCTTCTGAAGACTACAGCATCTGCTCAGAAAATGCCAGAGACCTACAAGGAGATCTCTTTGCCATGCTCCAACCAATCAAACCTAAAGGCTGATCCGTCCATGACAAAAGCCAAAGGCAGGGACCCTGTTATAGAGGAACAGCTGTAGTTACCCTTTCTCTCTAATTACCAATGTGCAAAGCCCCCTGGATAGAGTGAGGACCTAGAAAAAGTATGAATGTGTGTGTGTGTGTGTGTGTGTGTGTGTGTAAGCATGGGGCAAGTAGGCACTTCTTGAAACAAAGGTGCTGCTGCTCCCTGTGATCATGACAAAGCACATTCCCATGTCATCTGATTCAATGTGAGGCTAACCTGGAAGTGGTCTAGGCCCTCGCCATGCTGTGTATCGTCAGTTTCCAGCCAGTTAAAGAGACAGACCATGAAGTAAACAGCACAGTCCATTCAGATGACCAAGTGAGGAGCGCCAATGACTCATGCAGTTCCCTTAATTAAGTCTTGCTGCCTCTGACTTGGTTTAGCCCTCTGTCCAGAGATCTCAGTCCCCTCAGCCCCTCTGGCATTACTCCAGTGTCCCCCCAGCTCTGGGCTGCCTTTTACTGGGGACATAGGTCAAGTTATTGGCACTTGGTCCTCACACTTTTGTCTAATTTGCTGAGACCCACTTGCTCGTCTTGACCCACCACTCATCAGCCTTGCTGAATGGAAAGCCTCTTCTTTAACATTTTGCAATATCATCAAACAAAGGCTGAACAACAAAGTTAAATACTTCAAGATACCAACTATTCATGTGTAATGGTACTTTTACCAAGCACCTTCACAAACAAAATATACGTTAGGTAAGCAAAGACCTGACTGCTTCACTGTACTTTAAGAGCGGCTGAGCATTTATGTCTGCTTCTGTCCACATTCCTTCCAAAGCAGCTCTATAACTACATGGCCCAAGGGGCTGATTGTGCCTCCCTAACTGACCTCAACACGAGAACCCTAAATCAGATAGACTTCTAAACTGCTTACTCACCTCTTTCTTCACTGACTGGTTGACTTTTAACTTATCATATCCTTCTGGAAAGTCCCGTCTCGTTGGTTTTCTATCTTTACGAATCCTCCCTTCAAAACCTATAGCTTCCTGGTGGTGTTAAAGTCATAGATCAATTTATATATTCGCCAGGAAGACAAAAGTGAAACAGTTAGTGATTAATCTGCCTTTTTTAAACATTTAAGTATTTAACAGTAATGGTGTGGGAAATGTTTGCAACCTAAGTGAATAAAAGGCAGAGATATTTATGTGGCGTGTACTTCCAATTTTGTGAATAAGTTAATGAAAATAAAAAAGATAAAATATATAAAGCATTAATGACAATTATTTCTGAAGTAGCAGGATGTAAAACTTTTACATTGGAAAGACAGATTGTGACTTTGGAGTCTAACAAACCTGGGATCAAACAGCAGCCCCACTACCCACGAGCCATGCAACCGAAGACAAAGCTTTCACCCTGAGACTGAGTTTCCTCACCTCTAAGAGGGCACAAGCTTACTTCTCAGAGATGGTTTAAGGGTTAAGTGACATAATACAGAAGGAGTGTTTAGCCTCGTAGGTGGTACAGAGTAAGCATCCCATAAATATTCTAATGATAAAGATTTACATAGTTCTCTTGGTTTTTCAACAGTGTTTCTTTATATTTCACTATTATTAATTTTCAACAATAAGCATGTGCTTTAAAAAACATAAGTGGGAAAGAAAATGATCCTCATAATTCATTTCTCTACCCTTCTCAAGGTGCTCTTAATATCTTCCTAGTCTTCTCAGGATAGGTCAAATGTAATTCACTTTATCTGCATCAAGAAAAAAAGGAAACCTGCTAAATTGGTGCTACTCAATGTGTCAAAGCAGCAGTTCAAAGAGGGGAATTGCTGACTGCTCCAGACAGAGCCTCACTGGTGAGATGAACCTTGGTGGGTTAATCAGGTGAGAGTCATCAAGTTGCTAGGTGACAAGTCTGCTCAGAGAAGGATATAAAAACATTATGTGACACTAAGAAAAGTCACCAATCTGAATGCCAGGGGAACTGGGTACTGACGTCAACATGTCAGCACCTCAGCTCTCCTCAATGCCCATGTGGAGAAAGAACTACCCCCACCACAGTGCTTGGGAATATTCACACCCAAAAAAAAACAACGTGGGATGATCTTAATCATTAGCAACTAGAGATGACGAAGTCATGTCCATAAGGGAGGACACCTGCTTCTAGGGACCTGGGATGTTCATGTTGTCTAACCTCTTTACTTTTCTTTCGAAGGTGAAACCCCACACAATTTTAGTTTTCACTCTGTTCTACACTCTGGCAACTCACCTATCTTTTGCGAAGACAACACAACAAGGACCTTAGAAGTATTACACTGGAGCTTACTGAGAAGGCCTACCTTCTCTCATTAGATGATATTTCATTTCTAGCCATGAGATTTGCAAGCCACATCTTAGGATGGGCCTCTTCCACAGGTGCTTCGATTCATTAACTATGTAGATTTCTATAATTTTAAGTGTCTTAGAATGATTTTTCCCTGTATATATCCCAGATTCAAAGAGTACCTAGTCATAATATTGTCTCTGTCCTTTCTCTAACATAGAGTAAAACCATCAGCCCTAACTTTACCTTCTTTATTATGCTCCAAAAATAATTAAAAGTGCCACTCCTCTGGGTTTCTTATTTCAGCTCCACCCCTGTCTAGAAGTATGATTTGGGGGCACATTACAACTTCTTCAAGCCTCAGTTTCCCCATCAGTCCTCCTGAGATGCTTCAACTCACCCCACAGGATTAGTACACAGACTAGATAAAACAGAGATGTCATGAACAGCACAATGCCTGGGCATGTATGGTGCTTACTATGTAGACATCACTCAGGTAGCAACCTCCCTCACCTGCACCATTCATTCCTTCAAACCTGCTTGTGTCCTCACCCCGACCCTGTATTCTTACTCTCACAGTCCTATTAAGATCTTCATAACCCAAAATGAAAGACAGCCATAGGATTAATTACAGGAGCTGCTCATTAAGTACAAGACACTGTTCTAAGTACTTGACATACACAGTCTCCTTAGGAGTCACAATAATTCTATGACGTAGGTGCTTATTATAACCTCCACTTTACAGAAGGTAAGTAACTTGTCAAGATGGTGACTCTGCCATGAAAACCTTTAGTGAGGCCACACTGCCTCCTACAGCACGTGCTTCAACAGCCATTCCTCAAACATAAAGCTTTAATTTTCAAAGCACACTTTAAACCAGTTTCTAAATATTCAAAAATTCTCATGCATACTTACATAGACTTTATACTATTTGCAAATAGGCATCCATCAATCATGTTAATCTACGTCTGGGTTTATACAGTTTCGTGCAGACACGGCAAGAAAGGCTACCCTGTCCTCCTTGGGGAGGCATTTATATTTCCTATAAATGTGTCACTCACTGGAAGGCTGTCACAGTGGTGCAACAGAATTGTGTATGTGTGTGTGTGTGTGTGTGTGTTTACTAAGCCCATGTGTGATCAGTGACATAAAGTCATACAACTCCAGCATCCAATTTAATGCCAGCTGCAACAGATGACGCTAGTGCCTCACCAACAGCCAGGTTCTCTTCTTCATGTGCAAATACTTAATTGCATTTCCCAGGTCCTTTCACTTAAGGTGAGGACATAAAATTGGCCAACTGAACATGATGGATATGATATACACCACTTCTGTCATGGCCCATAAAAATCCCCTCTGCACACTCCCTCCCCCCCTCCCACAAGGACTGTGGAGTCCATTCATAGAACGAGAACGTGGCATCACAAGAAGAAAAGGAGTCTGGATTCTTGACTGTGTAGAGCACAGCCTTTTACCAACCACGTTCCCATTCTACACTTCCCGCCCAACACACACACACACACACAATGGACTATAAGTTGAGCAATAACAAAGTCCTCATTGTGTTGAGTCCATCAGATTTATGCATTTTTAAAAATCAATAGTCTATCTTGACTAAAGCAAATAGTTTAGTATTTTATCCATCAGAGCAAATCCTTTATAACACAGTAGTAATCAGCTGTACAAGAAAAAAAGAGAAAAAATCCTACGACAATTCATATCATTTTAGTTCTTATTGTTGTGTGTTGGGTGCTTCTTTGATTTTTTCGATGAAATTTTCAGTTAATATCTCAGACAAGCATTGAGATATTTGCATTTTTAATGACACTGTTGACTCTGGAAATCTATTACAAACATTTGAAAAAATTTTTCCAACAATTGGAAGGATTGTTATTGACACTCAGTTAAAGAGTCTACTCATTAACTCCCTCCAAATTTGCAACTAAAGTATGAGAATTTTTAAAGACTACCTGATTTCAACCTCAAACCAAAAGTGCCCCAATTCCTTCTTCGAACCTACTAAATCATTCACAGCTACTGACACCTTTCTTCATGCCTCGAGCACTTTATTTGTATGATGTACCACAGGTGTCACTGTGTGGCTCCTTGCACATGTGTGTTGTGCCTGCAGACTTACCTCCTTAAAGGACAGAAGAATTCCACAGAGCCTTATACAGATATAGTAATAGCTCAATAAATTTTTCTTTAAGTAAAAAATAATAATTCTGAAATACAGTTGACAATGGAGGCTTTTTTTTAAAGGCCAGGGTCCAAGACTTTTTCAAAATGAATAAGAATTCCGAATCATACTTCATTAGCTTCGAGTAGATAAGAGAGATTGAGGATTTATTCATGAAACTAGTTATGAAACTAATTTAAAAATCCAATCATTTCTATATATAATACTCAGGTTATAGTTCTTAGTACTGTCCCCATTCACTCTTTCCTTCTCAGCTCCTTCATCCCTTTCCTACAATGTGCCTTTTCCAGCTTAATAAGCTCAGAGCACTGTCTGCAGTCAGAGCAGCATGCTGCTGTCACCATCCTGACAAAGAGATGCCATCAGGCTTCAGCTGCCTGGAGGCTCAGCATCACTGGGCTCAAGCCAGATTCTCATGACAAAATAGGTGACCTCAAAATCAAAATGAAGCAATATGGCTGCTCATTCTCAATCACTTTCAGAGTTGGAAACTGTCAAACCGATACCTCCATGAAATGCCCAATTAAAAAATGACCAAAAACTGTCATCCCACATGCTGGGGTTTTGTTTTATTTCAGGAGAAGTCACTACAGTTATTCTTGCTTCTCTAACTTATATCTTATTCTGTGCAAAGCCACCATTATTTTGGAAAACTCACCATTTAACAAAGAGCATAACACGTACAGACTGAGTGAATGAATGAAGTGGGGGGAGGAGAAAGGAAGATAAGGAGCTACTTAAAATAGACAAAGCTTTTAGAGAACCTGGGACTAACTGAAGAGCTTGTTGACCTAGAAAATATGTTCAGAGGTGTTGTTCTCAAACTCAGAGGTTACCGTCTCTATTACAAAACTGCTAATTAAAAAAAAAAAGGCAGGAGAGAAAGAAAGTTATATAAACCTGCAACTTATTCAGCACAGTCATGATTGTTCTGATAAAAGTAACCATATTAACATACTAAAAAGTAACAATAGTTTACCTATATATTTTTTTAAATTGCTATCTGAGGCAGATTTTGAGTAACATAAGATTTTCAGTGTCCTGTTTTATTTATCTAAGTTGGCATTAAATAATGTTTGCTTGTTTTTTAAACAAGTCCACTCTAGCAAGTGAAACTACTGGTCTGAAGAAAAGCAAAATAATATACTACAGTCGGAAATAGTTCCAAAAACATTTTGAGTAGAGACACTGTTGTTAGAATTTCCCCTTTAACAATTTGTAACATTAAGTTGTATGGATTTTCAGGTTTATTTGCTAAAATATCATTGATACTTCTTTATACAAAGAGGAAGGATGTATTTGTAAAGATTTTCCCAACCTTTTCAGGGTTTAAAATGGCTTCTATACATCTTCACATCCATACATTGTGAAGATGTATAGAAACCAATGCTCCCTGGAAAAACTGTAGCACAGAAATGTCATTAGAAAATATCACAGAAGCCCACTCTCTTTCCATCTCCCCTTTAAAAATAATTAATATTACCTGGAATTAAAATGTGAGTAGAAGGTACTAGTTTCCCTATATTAACCCCTCTTCCTGAGAGAAGAGAAGGTAAAAGTTAAGACAGAGAAAGGGCTCATAACAGGGCAGCAGCGGTACTTGCGAAGGCAAGAGAGCAAATTCTGGCTGGAAACTGTCTAGCTCTCCAACCGTAAGATAGAGTGCGGGCACAGTGGGGCTTTGCTTCACTGGGTGTCTCCCGTAATATTCTAACAGTCACAGACTTACCTCCTACAATGTTAAGTCCAGTCACTGGAGCAGTGTGCTACACAGAGCACGACACTAGGGCTCCAATTAGGCAGTGAGAAAGGAGAGAACAACGGCTGGTCTGTGGCCAGTAAGAAGTCCGCATGGGTAAAAACTGGCTTCTGCCCCGCTTGTGGCAGCGTATATGTAGCGATTTAAAAAAACAAAAAAGCTACACTGTTCATAACTCATAGGAAGACTTCTAATTTACACTGGATTTACTGCTTGCTAGAAAGTTGTTTTTTTCCAGGGCATACTCAGAAATACCAAGCGAGCTTATACAAGGTCATTTTGGCGGCCTTCAGAACTGGCTTTAGATTTCATTAAACAACCCGCAGCTACAGACCACCGACACTGACCAGCATCTCAAGGGGGGACAGAAACCAACCAACCCAGGTCTCGATCAAAGTCTAGCCTCCAGACTTTGTGGGAGGATGACCCTACTGGCAGACAGGCTGTTCATCCACTAACTCTGGAGTGTTGGCCTGGTGCTAGGGATAATTTGTCCTAAACTATCTTTTAGTTTCTTGTTAATGCAAATTTGCAAAATAACTAGCCAGAGTGCGCACTCTGGCCATGTTTTTCTGAATGCAATACTACTTGCACCATGCGTGAAATAAACTCATGACCTCATTGGTATGAAATGCTATTACCAGTCGGTGCTTCCTTAGCTTCAGCCACCCCGGTTCCACCTTCACAGTTGCTGCCATACTTGTGGTATAGCATGCGTATCCTGTATCATGTACCTTATTCTTTTAAACCGAACTATCACCCCAATATACAGAAGATAAATGTAACAATAAATACAATATACTATTTTTAAATTTTACAGAAGGCAATCAAAAGGAATAACTTTTTAAAGGGTACCTTTCTCACTAGGATTCTGTATTAAAAACTGCTGTTTCGCAGTGTCACTGAAAATCATCTCTAGCAGTACCAGTGGTGCGTGCCTTACACTTTGGAAAAAACTGAACTAAATGGATAATGATACAGTACTATGATGTAAGTCAAATTACAGTATAGACTATAAAACTCAAATTACTAAACCTTTGGGCAGGATTCATTATGCATTAAGGAAGTCGGCCCTAGATTTCCAGATAACAAGATAGTTCTCTGGGGCATTAACTCTTCTTACACACCCAGAATCATTGTCTTCGCACAGCCAAGAGTTGGTGAGCAGAGAAAGACCAAGTCCAGGCTTTCAGGCGTATGCAGCTCAGACCTTAATGCAAAGCTGCGTGCTTTTTTAGAAATTTTAACAGCATATTCAGACATGAATACTCCATTCTTCCATCTGTATTTAAGCAAAACACTTAGTTTCTTTCATTACATATGTATTTTAGCTATTTGCATGAGAAGTTTGTCATATTCATCGCCTCTCACTGGCTTGTAAGGGAGCAGGGCTTTGTCCACAGAGCAAGGCCTAGCTCTGCCGGGTGGGGCCTGTCCAAAATCAGCGGGTGGTGAGTGGCAGAGCCTGGCTCCCACAAGAGTCTTCTCTGCAGAGCACATCTGGCCACTCTGGGGACAAAACTGTACACACTGTGCTCATCCCGAGCCTACTGTTATCTCAGAAAAGGTCCCCAACAGCCTATATATAACCAGTAAGCACTACCCTCTCTTTCCCAAGCACTCTCTTCTTTTTTAACACAACACACAATTCCCTTGACTTCGTGCCTGAAAAATCAGAAAACAAAGCCACAAAAGTCAGGGTTTGGAGGTCTTGGCAGCTCTTCTTGGCCTTAGGAAATGAGTCTGTAAAAAATTCTCTCCTCCTCATTCACAGATTTGGGGGGGCAGGGAGGGAGACACAAAACTTGTCTTTTTCTGTCACTTGAGCAAGGGACATCAAAAAAGGTCTAATTTTGCTCCTAGAATCAAAGCCAACTTGAGCTTGTCAGCTCTACAGCTTCCCATGTTCCCCATGAGAAAGTACAGGGTGCCAGAAGCGGAATGAGTTTGTGCTCACAACCACACAGGGTGGACTTGTGGGTGACGGTATCTAACATCTTGCTACTCAGTGTGTTCAGTGGACCAGCAGGGTCGGCATCCTCGGGGAGATTCTCAACAACGCAGAACCTCAAGCCCCCCTCTAGGCCTACTGCATCAGAATCGCATTTTAACACCACCCTGGGAAAATTCATTGCATGTTCAAATTGACAACCACTGATGCAATGGACTTGAGAGATATGATACCAGCATCCCGCCGCCCTCCACGGTCAAGCAAAGCTTAATTCCCACATCAGGAAATAAAGGTCCCACCATGCGAAGGCCAGTCCTGGCTACAGCCCTGGGCAGGGACTCAAAGAAACCACCTCTGATCATGGAGCGGGCAGCTCGGCTGGCACAAGAGAAGACTACAGGCCCATACAGGCTGCCAGACTGGGCTCCAAACCTGTGCCAATGCCTGTACCCACACAAAGCAGGGGTTTCCACACTGACTCTCAGACTGCAGACTTTGTGACTTTTATTTACCTACTCAATTGCCTAGGAAATTCACATTGAGATTTTTATCTGTTAAAAAAAATGAGGGAAAGCACAGTGAGATTTGCCTGACCTGGAAATAGCCCAAGACCCATGATCCTGGTGGTTAGAATAAACAGTGATATTGCTCTGCTCTGTCATCTCTGCAGTTTTCCACAACCTTAAGAAAGCCCCGAACTGCCATCCTCTTCCGTGCTGCCCACTGCACCCTTCACCATCCCCCCAAACACACACACATCTTCATGCTACTGAGCCGGGGCAAGGTCCTGTCAGTAGTGGAAAGGTGCAGTCAGCTCCCACTCAGCATTTCTAAAAGGGCCTGGGAGAAAAGGTGCAAGACCCGCCGGAGCCCTCACAGAACTCTACCACGTGCAGAAGGAGTGGCGGAAAATGAGAACGGGATGAAAAAGAGGACATTCTTGTGTCCTGACACCAACTTCAGCGGAAGCTCAGCCTCTCTTATCAACGTGCTGGAAGGTCTAAACGCACACAGACGCAGGTAGTCCTCCTTTCTCGGCGTGAAGGCTTGAAAAGAAACAGCTGACGTGGGAACTGGTACAAGTGACGACTGACAACGCCGACTTTCTACAGAGCACCCCGTCCCATTAGAGCTAAGAATGTCACTGGGAGCTTTCAAGCTCTATGTTTCCTCTTCCTGCACATAATTAAAGCCAGTACGTCTCTTTCTCAAGTATTTCTGGACACCTGCTTATTTTCCTTTCCCATACCAATTTCCAAATTGCTATTTTATTTCTTCAGATTGTATGATTTCAGTGACCATTTCACAAAGTCACAGCTTCCTTGCAAAGCCAGCCACCCTTTATAACTGAGATAATGGCTAAGGCAAGAGAGAACAGTTTGAGTTATGTATTCCTTAGAAACACACGATACAAAACAGCCTTGAAGCAACTCTGGCGTCCGATGCCTGCTCCAAATATACACTGCAGTGTTGAGGGAAACTGCTCATCAACCGAGTCTGTGCTGAGGGGTGGAGCCATGCTTTGCACTGCTTGCCACCCCTGTCCCAGGACAGCCACTGTTTAGGGTGTCCAGCACCTGTGGCTTATAGTTTATGATTGGCTTAAAAAGATCATCTGTTTGACAAATTCATCACCAAGAAATTTGTCAAACAGATGCCAAAGCAGGCACAGAAGCCAAAATGGACGTGGAAAAAGACCACAACAAACTGGTTCTGGAGAGGCCAGTTCCAAGCAGGTCAGCAGGGAAGGAAGGGGCACCCACCAACAGAAACAGACACAACACAGCAGAGAGGCCACGAAACCCCTAAGGTGATGACAGACGCGAGCTCCTCAGCAAGGCTTTTCGAATGCAGCTCCAACCCCCACCCTTACCATCAAACCCCCTCGACCTGAGCAGAGGTGGGTCCCCTGCAGCCAAAAAAGCCCCTGTAAAACATGCTCCCCAAAACAAATACGTTTTCACTTCTTCCAGTAGCTCAAGGTAGGAAATAACTCTCATGAAAAATAAAAGTAGATCCTATGTCAAGAACACATAGCTTAGCCTTAAAGGCAGTTTCCAATTTATGGGGTGTTACAGAAGACAGCAATTTAAAACCTGTGAAAAGTGGGGTGCACAATCCTTTTTATTTCATGTTTTCAATCAAGTACTGATTATCACTGCTGCCTTATAACAATGACCACCCAAAAATACTGTATCTGGGCCTTGAGGTTTCTGTGGAAGACACGAGACTGAAAGATCCAGACCCAGTGTTCACTGAGAAGAAATGCAGAGATTTTTAAAGGAAAGCAAAAACAAAACAGGTATGTGATATGAGAGAAAGAGAAATTGTCATTTTTATAAATAATGCCAGAGGAAATTATACCCGAGCCCTTGCAAGAACTGAATCCCATCATTTAAGCCAGGACCCCTGGGATCTGCCACTTTAACTAAAGGTAATTAATCACATATGCGATAACATACAGGGTCACCAACCCACGCAGGGAGTGGTCTGAGGGCAGCAAACACGAAGTTAAACAGGGGAACTCATTTATAAGTGAAAGGCTAAACAGGACACAAATACCCTATTAGAATGTTCGATAAAAACAAAGCAACGTTATAGTGAAATCTGGAAATCAAAACAAACTCACAAATATACCACAAACTCCAGGGGGCAGGCCCACCAGTGGCCTAATTAGAAATAAATTAAACTGGCAGAAGATGCTGGACAGCAGGCAGGGCCCTCACTGCGGGAGACAGGCTCTCACAGGAGTGCGCCAGGCGGCTCAGCCCCAGGCAGGGAAGCGCACTGTTGCCCAGGACGGTTCCCCCTGCTCAGCAGCCCCTCAGTACTGGACAAACGACCACACCACCAGCCCTCGGTGTCACACTCGGTAAAATGAGGGGCCTAGATAACAAAGTTTCTCAGATAACACTCTAACTCTATGAGTCAGCCTGAACCTACTTTGAAAAAGTTATCATTTAAAAACTGTGTTATGAAAAGCTTTTGGTAAATACCTGTAAGCTGACTAAACTATTCAATAATAGCATTAATTTCATCCCAAAATTTATACATAGCTTTCCCACAGCCAACAGGAAAAGTACCTCCAATAACATTTACCCAGTTACCTTCATTAAAAATCTCCCCCAGCATCAGAAGAGACAAATGGACAATTCAGCTGGAATCTTTTTCTTACCATTGCGAGAGACATCCAGTTCCACCAGCTGCATGAAGTTTGCTATTTCTGGAGGGAGCCGCTGAATTTCATTATCACTAAGTCCAAGCTTTCGTAATTTGACTAGCTGGAAAAATTGCTGTAAGACAAAATAGTTTCACAGAGGTCTCACATATATTTGTAACATAAACTTTTTGTCTAATATGAAATTTAAAACAATATGTCTTTTAAAAATTAGTGAGAAATGCACCACTGTCAATTTCCTGATTTTGATACTATACCACAGTTGTGTGAAGATGTCACCACTGGGATGAACTGGGTACGAAAGAAAGAGGTCCCTGTCCCATTTTTGCAGCTCCCTTATTAACCTGCCATCGTCTCAAAATCTAAAGCTTTTACAATGAGTAAGTAACTTACTGAGATATAAGCTAACTAGGAGGTGGTCACATTTTCTACTTATGAAAGCTGTTGTTATTGGGTTGGCCAAAAAGTTCGTTTGGTATTCTCTGTAAGGTGGCTCTGGTAGCGCTTTTGTTACAAAAACAACTGCAACATAAACACTTTTGTTAGACTGTACTGTGACAGCTGTCATATCCACGTGCATTTAAAAAAAACTTATCAAAATTGGTGAATTTGTATGCAGCCATTTTAATATTGGAAATGGAAGAAAATACATATTTTTGACATATTTATGCTTTATTATTTCAAGAAAGGTAAAAACATAACTGAAATGCAAAAAAAGATTTGCGCAAAAATGGAGAAGGTGCTGTGACTGATTAAATGTGTCAAAAGTGGTTTGGGCAGTTTTGTGCTGGAGATTTCTCACTAGATGATGGTCCATGATTGGGTAGACCAGATGAAGTTGATAGCGATCAAATTGAGATATTAAGAACAATAAATGTTATATCACGTGGGAGTTAGCTGGCATACTCAAAATATCCAAATCAATAAAATTATTGGTGAAAATGAACAATGTGTCTTTTATTTTACAGAAAAGAATCATACAGACTTTTTGGACAACCCAATAAATCTGCAACGTTTCTCTGGCTGGTGTGGCTCAGTTGGTTGGAGTGGGTTGGAGCATTGTCCCATACGCCAACAGGGCGCCAGTTCAATTCCTGGTCAGGGCACATCCCTAGTTGCAGGTTCACCCCCAGTCGGGGCACACACAAGAGGCAACCGATCAATGTTTCTCTCTCTCTACTATCACCTCTCTCTCAAATGAGAATTTTTAAAAATCTGCAATGTTAAACATATGCAAAAATTAGAATAAAATATTTTAAAGACATTTTTAAAAGGAATCACTATGTATCATAAAATATACAAATATCCCACAAATGTGTCGTGGGAAAAAATTATTTTGACTAATCAAGAGCCCACACTAACATTTCCATTAACCATGGCAGACAGAGCACATTCCTTTTCTCCCCCACACTCTTTAAAAACTGTACAAAAATAATTTATACAGACACAAAAACATAAAATAAACTCATAAATAGAAGTAAAAGGAAAAGGGGGCAATGCAAACTAGATATGCAACAAGATCCCTGAAGCCAGAAGACAAATGAACAAATGGAAACTAACAAAAGAAACAAAGCAAAGCTGACATTTAAGTCTGTGGAGTAGACAATAAGAAATTAGGTCCAGATACCTCTGAAGGAAAAGAAACTGGTTGAAAATAAAATACATGTAAAGAATAGTTAGGTCCCCATATTCTCTTCCCTACCATGTATACCAAGGCAGGAAACTGGAAATTTCCCTTCTGGAAGAGTTGACTCTAAGCACAGCTCAGAGCGGGGGTGAGGCACCCTACTAAAAACAGAGAGACTGAGTCAAAGCCTGCTCAGTGAAGTCCCACCCGTCTTTCATCACAGCCGGGCTCCCAGACATGAGGACAGACAGATGCAGATTGTACTACAGAGATGCCCCACATTATAAGCCCCTCCCTTGTATGCAGAGTTTCCAATCATTTTTTTCCCTTCAAGTGCCTGCATCTCTCATTTAAAAAGAGTCACATTTCTCCAGACACGTGAAGGTCCCTAACATGCAAAAAACAAAGTGTGCAAGCACCCACACCTCAAAAGAAACAAATATGATGCAGAGAGCAGGAAAAAACTTCATCAACCCAAAATATAATGAATATCCTCAGAGAAATAAGAGATGAAGCAACATAATGCCATAAAAAATAAGCTCTTAGAAATTATAAATTATTATAGCATCAAAAAAATTCCAATAAAAGAAGTGAAAATTAACGTTAACAAAATATAAAGTTAACAAAAAGACACTGATATGAAGAAATGGGAGAGAAAAAAAACAGGAAAATCAGAGAGTCAGTCTGTAAGGTACTACACTCAACTAACAGGTACCCAAAGATGGAGAACACAGGGGCTGCAGAACACACAGTTCCAGTCTGAAAGAGCCCACAACGTGGCCAATGAAAGGAATGAAAACAGGTCCCGAGGAACACTGTAGAGTTTCAGAACTCCAGAAAGAAGAAAATTCCTCTTCCAGAGATCTGGGGATGGGAGGCGGGGAATCACAGCAAAGAATTGGGAATCAAAGTGACACTGGACTCAAGAGCAACCTTGAAAGTGAGAAGGCAATGGAGCAATGTCCTCAAAATTAAAAAAAAATAAATTCCTAACCTAGAACTGCATACTCAGCTAAACTACCAATCAAATATGATGACAGAATAAAGACATTTTCAGATATGCCTGTCTCTAAAACTATATCTTCCTTACACCCTTCTCAGGAATCCACCAAAATGTGGAAGTAAATTTGAAGGACTAAGATCTGACACCCAGAAATCAGACAAAATCAGAGAGTCAACAAAACAGAGAGACAAAGGAAAATGCCCAGGATAAAAAGCAAAGGAAACTCCAAGATGTCAGCCAAGAGGCCCTAATAGCAACCAGTCCACAACAGAGAAACTATGGAGGCTCCCAGAAGAAAGTTCTGAACATAAAAATAAAAATAAAAACACATCTGACGAATTACCTGATGTGTTTGGAAGTACTGAGATGATTTGTTTGTTGATTTATTACAAACAGGAATAGAGAAAACAAAGCAAGGGGGAAAAAAGGAGTTGTTAATTTCCAGAAAAAATATAAAGTATAAAAAGATATAACCCTAACAAAAGATCTGGTTGTGAATAATACTTATGACTTACTTACAACTTAATAATAGTTAATGACTTAAGTCATTATATTTTACTATCTATATATTGATAAAATCAATATTTTATGTCAATATTGAAAGGATGGGAAGGAAACTAAATGCTAAATCTCATCTTCCATAGAAGGGAATCAACAGAAAACTTTAAAGTACAAACAATTATAATCAAACTGTAAAAGCAAGCCATTTAGCAAGCGAAGGCAAATATCAGCA
>VMDR010015056.1:0-22773 GCA_007922815.1 Macrotus californicus | reverse complement strand
GGATTTACTAATTCTACTTAGCAGTTATACATTTCAATATGTATACAATTTTGATGCATTGCACTAAATTGTTTTTACGAAGTAGTGTAACAGTTTCACTCACACAAACAATTTCTGAAAGAGGCTACATTGCCAAAGTCTTACAATTTTGAGTATTACAATATCTGTGCTTTATTAACTTGGTATGTTGAAAGATATTTTATTTTTGTTTTTATTTTACTGGCTATGTTAGTAGTGATATTAAACTATTTTAATGGCTATTACCAATTTTCACTTTCTCTTTTAAAAAATTTAAATTAATTTTATTTTTTCCATTTTGTATTCAGAGTGTTCATGATAATCATATGGATACCTAAAAGCTTTAATATGTTAAGGATGTGTCTTATTGTCAGATGTCTCCATGGTTAGTTTTTCTATTTTAATTTTATTGTTGTTGTATAAGTGTCTCAACTGTGGTCTTTTCATTTTCTGAGACACATTACTGGTTTTCTTCTTTAGAGAATATTTTCTTATCAAGAGACAGGATAGTTATTTGACTCTGTCCAATTAGTTTGTGTGATTTTCTTTTTACATGTGTTTTTACAATTTAACTGAAATTTCCTTGGGTTTTCGATAGAGACCAAGATCCATTTTATTTAAAATGAAATAAGAAATGTAACACGTAATGCCACATATTTCTGATGTCTCACTCAAGCGAAAGGGCGAGCATCACCCTTCTCAAGTTATAACTGCTTCTGTGCTAAGCTCCATTCTGTGGCTGGCTAATTCTCAACTGGGTTTCATAAGCTATTGTTCACTGAAGGCCTCCATAACCATTTGAAAATCAACGTGTTTGGTTGTCTCCTCAAGGTTCCAACGCATCCACTGTGAAAGTGCCCCTGAATTACATTAGTTACGACTTGACTCCAAGGCACCTCTCCCTGGCCTGAGGGCTGTTTCCTGTAATCCAGAATGTGCCGTCAGATGCGGCCTCTCCACAAAATGCACCTTCTCAGCACGAGCAGTCTGGTCAATAAGTAAATGGCATGAATCGATGAGAAAGATTTGGAAGAGATCTTAATTAAAGAAGCTACTGCTGATACCAATTGTGTTTCAGGAGTAGTGATAGTAAAGGGTGTGCTGGTGGACAGAGAGCAGCAGGGATCAGCGGGCAGTCACTCCATCAGGTCCCAAGTCCCTCCAACCTCTCCTAGTGTTTGTTCCCAAACAGGTAAGGGGATCTACAGTGATCAGCGTGAGCTCAGGAACACCTCTCCAATGCACTCATGGTTTTACCCCCATTTTTCACCCGTTCAAGTGTTGGTCAATGGCTAGAACCCTCTCTCACTTCTTTTTAAAACTTAAAAAGAAGGAAAATGGAAATTTGTTCCTCAAGAAAATGGAAATCGTGATTTCTAAGCTATGAAATACACAGATAATAAAATAAATCTACAGTAAGACTTGCACAATATTTTATTTCTGTTATTATTATGTGATAATGGTTTTACTAATGTGCCAAAGAAATGTGTCATTCAGAAGCAGCCTTATCAACCTTTGCTATGTACGTGAGAGCCTGCTTAAAGCTGTACATGCACATCCAAGTGAGAATCGCTGCATGCATCTCATAGAAAAGAAGATTTAAAATTTGACAGAGTATAAAAAATTAAAGAGGAGTGAGGATGGAACCAAGAGGGAACGGGAGAGATTAGGAGCACAGAGCGGGGAATGAGAGAAAGGATGGAAGAGAGGTGAGTGGGGGAGAAAGCCCACTGTCCTCTGGCAGTACTCTCAGCCATCTCAAGTCCCTAGCCAGGGTCCCCAAGTGATTTACTCTGAGACGTGGTTTAAAAAGACATCCATCTGTGATGTCAGCAGTTCCCAGCATCCAGCTAATGGGCCTTCAAAGATCAATATGCAGACTTACCCATTGTAATGTCGGAAAACCTACCCCTTCCTCTGAGAGCTTCTGCGGGCCAGAAGGAGCAGCTGATGGTAAATAACTCACTTCTAACCCCCATTCAGAAAGACACAGATACCACAGTGTAAAAGGTATTTCTCTTCACCTTGGACCTTTAATTATGGGGAAAGATGCTATTTCTGAGGAAGCTGGAGAGAAATCAGCAGAGCAGCTCCATGGCAGCCATGCCATTTCCTCCACCTACGTCCATGTTTGGGTGTGGATGAAGTCAGGAGCATCCCCAGCCAGGTGACGGTGTCATCTAGAGCTGTGTAGGGATGACAGCTGGGGCTTTTTCAGCTACTGAGCAGCAGCACTATTATTCAGGCGAGGACGTTAGAAACTCTTCAAATATTTAACAAAGTAGCTTATAGCAAAGTTACAGTAATTTAGAAGATGCTAATGAGAACATAGCTCTGATAATTAATTAAATCTCGTAACCTTAGAGGTGGGACAGTAGGAGAAATGTATGATTTATTTGTGTGACAGTAGGCTGTATTAAATGTGCATAACTAAATACCCCATCACTGGTTATTCCTGAACGCCTAAGCGGTCTCTATGGTGACATTATTTTAAGAGCCTGACCTGCCTACGTGTCCACTCACAGACGGTCAGGAGGGAACGGGGACGTGACACTGTGCTCATACTTGACCTTCTCATCTTCCCCAAGAAATTAAAGGCAAATGACTCTGGGTTTAGAAGAATAGTAATTTTCTGACATATTTTGTTATTGATTCAAATGCGGGCTAGAGTTTATTTTTTATTTGATAGCACAATATAAGAACCACTGGAGATTCTCTCCATATCTTTCTCATTCCATTATGTGCTATTAGTTTATATCGAAAAGGAAACCGAGTGTAGACACGTGCTGACCTCTGTTTGAAAGTCCATCTCTGCACCAGAGCACGTCTCCATGTAGATTTAGAATTGGAGGGTAAACTCTACTTTCCTGATATGCTGAAAGGAGAAGATTATGTTCCTGAGGAAAAATATACTTTTAACACACATATATAATACACATTATGTGATATGCTCAGTGGGTCTCTTCTTTTGAGTACCAACATTTAGATCCAAGTCATGTACAAAGCTTATCAGCACCCAACTCAGCAAGAGGGGCCAGCTGTTTGCAATCTATGAAATGGTATAAACCAGCACGTAAAAGTTCAGTCTTAAGCCATTGCCAGCTGACAGTTCCATGTGCCTGAACTTGGCATGCACACTTAAATATTATCTTACCTGAAATCTATCAGCAGGAGGAATTGGTTAACTATTTGAAAATGAAGGTTTGGGACCCATTTAGTCAATTCACATTTCTTTATTACTCCATTGCTTTCCATTATGGAAAACCACTCTTCCTCCAAAATGGCATTCAAGTACATGGGTAACAAAGTTCTAAAGTGAGTATGTAAGTTCCAACCTGTTAGCCCTGTCAGAAGTGAGTGAGGGAAATGAGTTTGATAGATATGTTAGGTCTCCCTATGCAATATTACTTCTATAAGTCATGGAGGTTGAAGGTCACAGCATCTGAACGCTCACTTTCCTTCTCCACAGCTCTTCTTCCTCAACTCAGCCTGCAATGACCTGAGAAGTTAATTAAATTCCTTGACCCAGCATGGACGTGCTCAACACAGGCCTGGTGATGAATGCAGATGCACCTCCTTATTAATCCACTAACCACAGACACCCCCAACCTGGAAGGAGGGGGCCGCAAAGGGCACAAAGTATTTGGGGATTAAACTGCTTAAAAATATCACTCTCTCTCTGCTCACACCTCAAACTCATGTCCAGACTTTAAGATTAAAAATGGCACATCATGGGCCAGTGTTGCCAGCTAGAGGAGGTGGCTCTAAGTACGTAACATTGTTTCCATTGCTTTCAAAATTCAGTTTTCATAGCATTGGAGTAAAAGGAAACATTAGCAGACCTCTTCATTGATCCTTAAGAACAAGTCATCTCTGAGTGTTTCAGCCTGTGAGGGGGGAGGGGGTGGGATTATATCCTGTACGAAGGCTCCACTAGTCCTGGATGGTTTAAGAGAATACAAGCAGGTACATATATTTTAATTTTCCTCAAATCTACAACAGTTGTGGGGCAAGCTTAGCTGCTACCATGTGGATCACGTCAACCAAACATAGCTGATCAGGGAGGTTTCTAGAGTCCAAAGCAGCTGAATCTCTGGACAGGGAAACCCAAACCCTGTTCTTATTTTTGTTCTGCCATAGACATGGAATGTGGAGTTGAGCAAGTTATTTAATTCCTCAGGACCCAGGAAACCCACCATGTGAAATGCAAATGATGGTAATAATCGCTATCAGCATGTTCCATAGAGAAAATGCATTTACTCTTATATTAGTGTAGAATTAATAGCTCTAATTTATGTGTGTATAGGCATAAACATACATTTCAGGTCGAGCTCTTCATAAAAAACATATCATTTAAATGCAAATTGCTATTACAGTTTTGTAAATAATTTGAAACTGAATAATGACAGTCATAAGAATAATAGATATATCTTCCTCATGCATTTTGTAACTTGCCATAATTAAGGTGCGTATATAATTTGTGTTTACGTTGAGTGATTCTTTTTCTTATGATTTCTCTTATGATATGCAAACTGTAATTTGGATTGGGTTAATTGAATGATAAGTTATTTCAGACCAATTGGGCCCTAGAAATATGGCTAAGAGACCAGCTACAGGTCCTAGAAGAAACAGGGATTAAGTAGTGAGGCTGCACAAGTGTGCAGAGAGCTGCCTATAATTTACTTCCCATGTCAGAGAGGTTATTTGTTAGAAAAAGTAATGGGTATTTTTTCCAAAACTCAACTTTTTGAGGCTATCTTGCTGGGGTAACTTCTCTGTGGTGTTGTGTTCAATGTAGGAGGAGCATTCCAGTTTGGCAGTCCGAATCTGTCTCCGTTCCTGCAGGGCAGAGACACATGTCAGGATTGATGAATCAATCAACAATCAATAAACAAAGACACACAATAAAAACTTGTCATTAACTTCATTTATGTAAAACCATATAACTAGGTTGACTACACATGGCAAAAATAAATAAATAAGTAGAATTTATGCTAAAGCTGCTGTATTTTCAGGATAGCTTAACTCATAAAAGTGCCACTGAAAATCTAAGTAGGTAAGTGAAAGAATTGGTCCTTATTAATCATTTTTCTCTCAATGGCAGGTTGAGGGACCATGGTCCACTCTGATTTCATAGATAAAAGGGAAGGCCATCATCGTATCCTCTGCACAATGACATCTATCTTGTAAACTTGTTCTTTCCATAAGACTGTCCCCCTGGGCAGAGTTCTCAGGGACAAATCCATTTTTAGGGAGAGTGTCAGCATCTCTGGAGGACCAAAAGATTTTTCTCCAGTGACTCACACACATCTCAGACTCAGAGATGCCCTCAGGATACCCCAGGTCATCCATGACAGCCATGGTTTCCCATGTACCCACTCACTGCAGTGATGATCATCCTGTGCATGGGAGCTTCAACCCCAATACCTAGGGGTTCACATGACAGTAAGCAAATGGACCTGGATCTTGGCCTCCTGGACATGAGACAGGAACACAAGCTTTGGATGTCATTATGTGGTGTGAGGACTGAGAGGTTTCCAAGGCAGCAGGTTCAAGTACCAACTCAGATGCAACATAGCCTGAACTCCAAGGCCAACATATACTTTGAACCAAGAGGACATACCTCTTAGATATAGATCAGACTTTGATTATGCAGCCAGCCACAGGCAGATAGTTGGAGTTTTATTTAAAAACAAAACATGTTTCAGGAGAACACTGCTCTTCTTTTCATTCTGTGTGAGGTTTATCTGGCCTTTACCTAAAAGCGAGATGCTGTGCTCCCAGGATCCCTGAGAGGGACACCACGGTTCAGACTTCTGGCCACACGGTTTAAACCTTGGCTCATTTTTGCCAGGTGGGTTCCACCAGGTTTGTCTGGCAGGGTGTTGGCAACATCAGAGAGAAAAAAGGAAAGCTGGGTGACTCTGTGCTCTGATTTGGAGGCAGAAGGCCAGGTGTCCCTTTGTTCCACATTTTTGTGTCAGCCAAGTCAGCAGCAGTTGGATAAATGACTTCTACTTAGACACAGTTTGCTTTTTCTTCTAAGGTCACCCCACAGGTGATGGGGAATGCCCAGGTGGCTCTGAAGATGAGGTCCCCATGCTTCATTAAGGAAGGCATACTTCATAGTTATGTTCCTGACTATTGTTTCAGCTGGCTATCATTGGGTTAGGTACCAGGAAGGGTTTAGGTGCAAGAATTATGATATTCTATCCACTCCTTTCTTATTCTTTCCTATTCTTTTCTATTCTATTCTATTCTATTCTATTCTATTCTATTCTATTCTATTCTATTCTATTCTATTCTATTCTTTACTTGTTCTCATACTTGTTTTAATTCTATCTTCTTCTTACCTTTTGGCTTTTTAATCACTAAGAAAATCCTCAGCCAAACTCCTGGATGTCCCTGCATGAAGCTCTGAATGTGAAGGGCTGGGGAAACAGCAGCAGTTTTGAGGGCACCTCACTTTTCTGTGCTTTGGGGCACTTGCTTAGGTTCACAGGTGATGCAGCATGCCTCACCAGCAGTGCCCTACAGTTAAGGGTCATTTAATAGTTTTTCCAGTTCAACATGTTGAGAAGTTTTGAATGTACAACACTCACAAGTCCCTGATACTTCACAACCACTTTTCTGATACCTTTTTCTTCAGAATATTTTCTATAGCTGGTATATAAGAGAGAGATAGGGTGCCTAATAAAAATGACAACATCAGTGAACAACAAATTATCTTAACTACATGTATGATTATTTCACTTAATAGAAGAAATACACTTTTTGGCACACATTTGACCACTGGACAAGTTTTGTATGAAGTTGGACACAAGGAAAGAGAAAGTGCAGACCATCAGATTTAAAGTGAAAAGTGAGGCTCACCCAGGCACTTTCTCATGCATTGCATAGTCCCATTCATCAATTTTACAAGTGATTTCAAGCAAGAGAGAATGGTGCATTTCTTATTGCGATGTTCAGACTGAGAAGTGGAAAAAATTGTTCATATTGTGATTGAAATTATGTTCTTAAGTATTTTTAAATGAATGCTAACATCAAACTCAAATATTAAAAGGATGACAGAACATGCCAAGTTTTGAGTGAATGTCCTATGAAATAAAACATCTAGGATAAGTGTCTATGATCAACAATTGTCCAGCAGTGTTTAAAATCTATGTTTCCTCCAAAGATGGTAATCCCTTCGCAGCCAGGTTCCTCTGGGTTTCATTCACCTGGTGCCTGGAGAAAAATACCCCCTGAATGCTTATTAAATGAGTGACTGAAAAAATGAAAGAAAAAAGGAAGAGAAAGCCCCCAACACATCACTTTAAAAAAGGTGGTTTAATAGTGGCCTGGCTTTAGAGTTTCACGTGACATGTTTTTGTAGGTTTTCATTACAGACCATTTAACATTTCTCACCAGTCAAAGCCTGTTCACATTTTTCTAGTGGTTATAAGAAGATGGGTTAAAGCTAAAAATATTGAAAAGATCTGCAAACCTATGCATTTTTGCACCTTTGTATTAACTCTGTAGAGAGAGAAAGACAAAAAAATGTTCCATATATCCCATTTCTTATCAGAAACTAGTAACTTCCTGCCAACTCCAATACTAAACCCAGGCTTGTTTCATTCACAAAAGCCACTGAAAACCTCCTCAGGAAATAATACCCATAGAAGCCTCACTGAACAGTGAGAGAGGGAAACAGCTCCTGAATCTTATAAACAGAAAGAGTCCTCCAGTGTTTCTGGAGACATGGATGAGGATGGGCTCGGAGCAAACCAGCAGAGGAAAAGAAGCTGTAGCATCATTGCTTACCCGAAGCCTATCTGGACAGCCTTCCTTTAGCAACTAGTGAATTCGACCAACTGCACAATAGAACCAGGTCACCCAGGCTGCTGGGGTCCAGTGACAGCATTTCCATACTGCAGACTCCAGCAATGATGCCCAGTGGGGTTGTGAATGTCGCCCCCATGGAGAGAATAATAGAACCTCACCTCTCACATGGCTCTAGAACCACCTATGGGCTTGAATCAAGACTGTGTTTCTAATCAGCCCTCAGCCTCTCTTTCTGAGTTCTTGGTTCACTTGAGGACATTCTGTAAAGGCAGGGTGGGGCCTCTTGAATTTCAATTCCCTGTTTGATTTCATCAGGCTCCTTAGAGTCACAGTTCTGGAGGGATGCAGCCTGGGCTGGGTTGCCAAGATGTGTGCTTGGATGAAGCCAGTAGGTTTGCTCTAGACCTGTCAGATTCTAACCCTGTCAGCAATGACGTAGACTGTGTTATTCTCAGTTCAAGCATCAGAGTGACTTAAGGTTGCCCACAGGTTAAAAGCACGAGGGACATGAACAGTACCCACCTATCAGCACACTCAGTGTGTGCAGGGTGTGTGCAAGAGTAGCCACACATTCTGTCACTCGTGTGTCCAGAGCAAGCAACATCTGATGCTTTTGTGGACAGTTCTCATGAGAGAGAATGCTCTGGAGTAACTTCCATGAACCTGCCACCCTGGGTTTCAACATGAGAAAGGCCAATGACAAGCTTGGGATTTTCACGGTGGATGGCTTTGAAAGTGATGGCATGAGCCAGCCCTGGGTGTCACTTTCGGTAGTCACCACTGCCTCCCTCACAACACACAGCCACCTCTGACAAATTGAATGCACTCAAATGCCTGGTATAATCCCGATAAAACACCGGGGAGAGAACTCTAGGCAAGATCTGGATAGAATTTTGTTTTTAATTTTTTTTCAGCAAGCCAAATTATTCAAAATTATGGCAATCAGACACTGGTGAAGAAGAAAAATGGTGATAGGCTTAAGAGAAACCACTTAAATGCCACACATCTCGATAATGCAGTATCTTCACAACTGTTTCTGTTTAAAGCTAATAAAAGTAAACATAAGACATCCCCGTTCTTTCCTATCAAATTTATTACTTTGAACGACAAAATGATTAGCAGTTAATAAGGCCTTGGCTTAAAAGATTGACTGACATTGCATTACTCATTTAATTTCCGCTTCTCTGAGCTTTTTTCCCTCTTCCTTCCAGCACGGAGGGAATTAATATTATCACATCAAAGGCTTTCCTTAAATGGGGAGAAAAATCATTTAAAAGGACACAGGCTGTGATTATTCAAACTAGGTTATTTGCACCTTGTATATATAACAATATCACGATACAACTTCATTTCACTCAAAGTGCCGTCAGTCACTAATAGAAGAAATTTGCTTCCCTTTTATCAGCAGCATTATGTGGTGTCCATGGGGGAGGGGTATGAAATGCAAGATCTGATAAGAAGCATATGAACAGAGAGCAAGGGCTGGGCCACGTGATGGAAGACTGATTTCCAGACTAATGCTCAGTATGTAAATTCTTCTCCCATCTCTCTTCCTTTTTCTTCGTTCTATTCTTTGTTTCTCTTCCATTCCCCAGTTTTTCTTGAAGATCTGTGCACCCAGAGAGATAAGTGCAACCTCCATGGAATCCAGGAGTAATTATACGACACAGCTTAAGTATTTTACTTCCTTTCAGTCTGAGCTTTGGCAGACAAATTCTACCAGGGCCGATTTAATGCCTAAAGATGTGTGTCATACTCCAATAGAACAGTGGAATCTGTGTCTTGGCCTAAGTAGCAGCCAATGTCCTATTAACATTTAGGCCTTGACAGACAGAATTACTGTCCTTTCTGACTGCAATTGTGTTACAGCTTGAATGACAAAGGATTCCCTGGTCAAATGTTTATTCTATCTTCCAAAAAATGAGGGGTGGGAGTATGTGCTCACCATTGGGTGAAGGGGTGTGATACTGACTGACACTCACATGAAAAATGAAACATTCATTTCAAAGGTGAGGAGGCAGAACCTGGTCACCAAAGCTGCAGGTGGATTAAATCCTGGCATCCTGTGGAGGTGTAGAGGCCAGCCATCAAGTGAGACTGGAACAGAGGGCCTCTGCCTCTGATGGCTGGAAGAGAAGCCCTGCTAATTCAGGAAACTGCAGAGTGAAGTTAGCCCAGGCCCTGGTGAAAAGCAATGGTGCACATTGTGCCAGTGAGATAAATTTCCCCCGGCTGGCTCCCACACACCAGCCACTGACAGGACACTGCTGTGCCTGGTTCATTAAAATGTCCAACTCATAGGAAATTTTAAAAATTTATAATGCTTCCTATGGATGGCAGGGTCAAGTTCAATGGGCAGGAAAAATCAGTAAAATAGCTCAGGGAATTATTCACATATTACTCTTTCAACAAGTTAGCATTTTTCACAAAATTAAGACTGTGTTAGTGTCTTTAGAAATATAATTCTAAATCACAGAACAAAATCATTCTTTTCTGTGCTCAATATACAGTCTGTTGAGGAGATGATGTGTACTGTGCCAACAGTATTTTTAAAGTTATACTTTATTCAAATAAAACCTGAGAATGCATTGCAATGTCTGGTCATTACTAAGGTGGCAGAATGAGTCTCAAAGTAAAAGTAGAGAGAACTGTGGTTTAATGATATTTTTATGTTATGACAGGATTTTCCTGGTTTCTTCTGATTTACTAACACTGCCCATGAGTCAAAAAACTCTGACTTCTCCTGGAACATGCACTTTCCTCGGTAGCTTTACCTTCTTTAGACACGTAGACACCTTTCCTCAGATGTGTAAACTCTAAGCAGGTATGCTCGTTTAAGTAGCACAACACTTTGTCCAAATATTCAGCTAGCCTGTCCATGTCTTGATTTAATGTCTTCTAGTCATTGTTGGACAGAGGTAATAACAAACCTTCATTAACCAATCCAGTTTGAGGCCACAGACAGCCACCGGGACTCCAGGAGTCACACTAGAAAGGGACATCCCCACCTCAGGAACACCCTGTGCTTAAAGACTTGCTTTGGGTTAATACCCAAAATACAAAGGGTGGGACCAATGTAGGTTTACAATTCTGAGTATGCAAAATGCACTTTACTCTTCTACTATTATTTATTAATTATTGTATTATTTTCCACATGAACAATTGCAAACCTACTTCTGTCCCACCTTGTGTAAGAAATACCTATGACTCAACAGAAAAAAGTAAGTCAATTAAAAACTTGGAAGAAGGCTTGAATAGACATTTCTCTAAATACATACAAATGGTCAAAAGTGTACAGAAAAGTGCTCAACAGTAGTAATAATTCAGGAAATACAAGTGAAAATCCAATGAGATATCATTTTATTCCCATTGGAATGATTATTATTGCAAAACAAACACAGAAAACGAGTTGGCATGGACGTGCAGGAAAGGGATCCATTGTGTGCAGTTGGCGGGGATGTAAAATGGTGCAGTCACTTTGGAAAACAGTATTGAGGTTCACACAGAACTGACAACAGAATTACTACATGATCCAACATATCAGTAGGATATAAACCATGTCCCGCTCCTGGATATTTACCCAGAATAATTAAAATCAGCTTCTTAAAGAGATGACTGCACTTCCATGATCACTGAAGCACTATTCACAATGCTCCATAATGTCGAAACAGCCTAAGTGCCCATCAATGAATAAATGGATGATGAAAATGCGGCATGTATATACAATGAAATATTATTCAATCTTAAATAAGAAGGAAGTCCTGTAACAACATGGATGGACCTAGAGGACATTATGCTAAGTAAGATAAACTAATCACAGGAGAAAATTTTCTGCATGATTCCACGTATGTGAGGTATCCAAAAGAGTCAAACTCAGAAGCAGAGATGAGAATGGTGGTTGCCAAGGGCTGGTGCAGGGGAAATGGGAGATGCTCTTTACTGGGCAAAAAGTTTCAGTTGCGTAAGGATGGTAAGTTCTACTAGAAATCTGCTCTAAGCATAATGTCAATAGGTAACACTACTCTATTATATACTTAAAATTTGTTAAGGTGACTGATCTCATGTCAAGTCTAAATATTGTCATCTAAATATTTTGAATTAGAGCTGTGTTACTCAATCAGAAGCCAAGACTAAATGAAACCTTGCACCCAATCAGGATGATGCCTTTGAAACTAAACCCTCGTGAGCCCTCAGAAAGAAAAGAGGTGTCTCTATAGTCAATAAACTACCTTTCAAGTTTAGCTTTATCTACAAATTTTTGTAAAACACAAGACAATTAAACATCAAGTTTCTTGGAATAAAAAATAAAATAAAATAGCATTAACCTTTTGAATAAAGGAATGTGACACCTCCCCAAACAGTAATGTCCCAAAGGCACAAGGAAAGACTGACTGCTCACCAGTCCAGCTACCTGCCTGGGCGTGTGCATCCTTCCTCTCTCCCCTACTGCACATTGGACAAATGGGGCCCTAGAGAGATTCCTGTTTGGGTTCTGTCAGGATCAGAGCTGACACACAAGTGCCACAAATAGAGAGAGAAGAGAGAGTGACAAGAGGGTGCCTTATGAAGGTGCCCTGGAATCAAGTTGTAAAGGAAGGAAGTGAAGTGAGGAAAAAGCCATGAAGGAGGAGAGGGTAGGTCCAGAAGAATAGAGATCTTTCGGCAGTCAGCTTGACCTTGGGGACCCTTACCAGGTCTGCTGGGAGGGCAAAACACTCTGGTCCATGGAGGGAGGCTGGAGAATCTGACGGGACAGTTTATCATTAAATAATACACTACCAAGAGTGATGAATAACACACTAATAATCTATGTAGTGTTCAAAATATTGATAAAATAAATTATATTTGTAGTTGTCATGTCAAATCTTTTTCAAGAAATAGGTGGCGGCATATTTGATGAACAAAAACAAATGCATGGACAGAGGTAGATAATGAGAGAGGAAATTCACACACAGAGTAATGGTTGTCTCAAGTTTTCTGTAAACTCCGTGCCCTAGAAACTCATACCTACTGACCTTAAAAACTACCATCACCTTACTAGCTTTAGTCATGATAAAGGCGCTAGACACCAGGCAACAGTTGCTGAACCAGTGAAAAATACCTAAAGAAATGCTTTGTGGCCAATTAAACACAGCCCATATTTTAAGTATCACCAGAAATGGGGGTGAACACTGTGGAGGGTTCTGGTGGCCTAGATATGTTCCCTGGGAGTTTCACAAAAGTGTTGATCAGGATCTTTTTTACTTTAGTCAATTCCACAAGATTCGCTTCCCCTGTTCCATTAGCTAATTTGTTCTCGCCTGCCTTCCCAGGAATGCAAATTGCCTTCCCCCAGTCAGGAAGGCCAGTCCGATTTCTCCTGCAGACTCATTTTCCCACTGGACAACCAGGCATTTCTCAGTCTTTTAAGCTGTCATGTGCATTCCCTGGGTATCCAATCTGTTAAATGAATTAGCCCTCTATTGTTCTACTTAGAGCTGCATGACCAGCCAGCCAGGCTTGGCATTTTACACTGGGTCCCCTTCCTTTACCGGTGCACAGCCCCGGCCCTTGTGCTGTAAATTATCCAGGGATGTGGGTTGCCCTTTTTCCCTTCCACAGAGCTGAATGCCCTGCTCACTGTGCATTTGCTGCGTTTCTGTCAGTTCAGCCGCAGAGGGCCTTGTTTGACAGTCCACGTGGTGCTTGGCTCTAACTGAGCCATTTCCTCTCCTCTGAGTCTACCACAGACCTAGAGACAGCTGCAAGTTCCAAATATTGGATATTTCAAATAAAAGTGCAAACCCATAAATGTCCAATTATGGCATTTCAGATCAGTCAGAATACATTTATTCTCATTACATGTGAGCAAGGTGGGCAAAAGATAGATATGAAAAACAGGAAAAAAAGGGAAAAAGTGTTCATATTAAGATGTTCCTTGCAATGTGCTGCCCTTGGCCTTCCTCTTGATCCCTCCTTCAGTCTCTACAGTTGATTTCATCCAGGATGTTGCCATTTTCATGTCTACTCGTGCCTTTCCGTGGCTGTGCTTCTCATGGCCTCCCATAGGCAGAGGTTGAAAGATAAGTATAAGCTCCTTTGTGAGTACTCGTCTGGGCCAGTCTCTGCTTCAAGAACGTGATATACTCTCTCTTAAGCTGACAGCTCATTGCTCCCTACAAGGCAGGTGCTAGGGTAGTGTAGATTTTGCAGATGGTGACACTGAGCCTGGAGACATCGGGCACATTCGCAGTAAGGGTTGGTGAAGCTCCATTTGGTCGAGACTGCAGAGGTGCTACTCTAACTCCCAGTGCCCATAGATCCACCTCCAGAACAGAAGCCAGATGAGGCACACCTTGAAACATCAGCAACTCTGGTCCTTCTGGACATCAGCACAGCAAGTCGGCTGGTGCATTGGTATTATCTATCTCTTCATCACCTGTACATTGATTTATGCCCCAACACTGATTTCAATCAGAGCAGTTTACATCAAAATGCCTTTTCATTTGGTATTGATTCACCCAATTACTATGTCTTAATTAGCAATGGTGTATCATTTGAGAATATAGAATGGGAAAAAAACTGTATCATTACAATTATATAATTCCCACCCAATCTGTGGCATGATATGGTTTGAAATAATGCAATGTACATTGCTCCCGGATGTTCTGTAGGGAAGGTGTGTCCCCTGTATGGCTTAAGAAAGCTCACTCAGAGCATCAGGTGAAAGGACATCTCTACAGTAGTGAACAGTGCAAGAACAGGAGAAAGAACAGGGCAGGCTTGGAAATTAATTGACTGAGGCTGCATTCTGGATGTAGACTTTGTGACACATGATGCTCATAGAATCTTTAAAACAAACACATATTTTGACCTAAAAAGCCTATGGGAGGGGCTCTGAAGCTTACAGGTTTTTACCTTCCAGCTCCATTGGCTATGAGCTACTCTGTGTGTTAGTGGTGATGGCTGCTGATAGAGAGTGAGGAGGACCGGAAGGCCATGTTTGCCAGGACAGTGAGTGTGGGCTCAGGCTGGTGGTGATGGGGGACCCCTGAAGATGTTCACATTGGGCTTAACATGTTTGCTTTCTAGAAAGACTTCTCTGTGAGCTCTGTAGAGAAACACAGGTAGATTAGAGGTAGGGCTCTCATACACACACCACACACATGCACAATTGTGTGCACACACAGCTTCTCATGTGTGTATACACATACATACCTGCATATATATGCATGTACATGCTGCACACAGTGACTCATATACTATTCATGTGCACAAAGTACATACATGTGCTCACACATGCACACATGGGCTGGTCATGATAATGCAGGAAGAAAATTATCAGAATCATCCCAAAATGATCAGAGTTGCTGTGTTTTTCAGATAGAGGAGGTTTCAGGATTTATTTCCTGGCAGATGTGTAAAGAAAGTATTTTAAGAAATAAAGGAAAGGAAAAGGGCAGTGCACACGGTCGTAACTGGGCTGCTCCCAGGCACTCCTTAGTGCTTGTTTTGCTTCATTCTGGGAGCAGAAGCTCACTTTTGTGGATGATTCACCAACCCAAGAAACACCAAATCTCTGCTTCAAAACAACTGCAATTGATTTCTTTTTTGTCATTTTTGTCCAGGTGAAATTATCATCCAGCTTAAGGTATTCAGAACATATACACCCTAAAGTAAATTTTTTTTGCCAAAGTAATAAACTCGTGTGAATCAAAAGAAGGGTTGCCATCTCAAACTCACTTCTGGAATTGCTTCTGTAATGCTGTGAGTCCATAATTGTACCTTGTTTTAAATTCATATGTATTCATTTCATATAAATAGTCTATATTTTATACTGATAAATTTATCAATAGAAAAAAGATACCACACAAAGATATAAAAAATTACCTGCCAAAATAATGATTTATGCTGGTTTTGAAGCTTCCTCTCTATTATTCATGTGCATAAAATTTTTTTCATTTTGACATTTACTTCACATTATAAAAATGTGTCGCTCTGTGCCAATGTCTTCATTTGAATAGCAGGTATGGAGGAATGGACCAGACGCAGGCCTGTCAGGTTCCATGCTTGCCAGCACAAATAGATCAGAGAGGTCAGGCTGGCCTGCAGCTGCTCAGTGAGGCTGCAGGTCAAAACTCGGCCTGTAGGAAAGATCAGTATGTGGGTACCTTCCTTTCCCAATGAGTGATGGCAAACGTGGTTGGGTATTGTTGACTCGTGTCATACTTATTTGAAAGATCAAAGGCAACATGTTCTCATTAATATTAAATTGGAAGAATCAATGATTTCAGCATTGAAACATGAGCTGGGAGGAGGGTAGCAGGCAAAACAGAACTAGAGGAGAGAGGATCCGTTTCTCATTTCTGTTTTCCTACATGATGCTCCAATGGTAGCTCTAAATTCAGAATGTAGGAAGTACATAGAGTACTGGGAATGCTGAGCCGGGGTGGCAGTGGAGTGATAAAGTCAGTGGGCCCTTCTGGGGGTAGGAGAGGCATGGGAAAGGGAGGGTGGGAGGTATGGGAGTCACTGGTGATAAGAAGTCTGGGTCTTTAACCCAGACGAGTTCCTGTGTGTTCCAGGTCCAGAGGGATGCTCAGGTTGGAAGAACTGATGGAGCTTTGCTGGGGATCATATACCCCCTCCATCCCTCCATCTGATCAAAGTCATAACACCCGTCTTTCTTACCAAAACTCCATCACCTGCCCTCTTCTGACACCCAGCCACAGATGAAATATTCAGCAATATTTTACATGCCTTTGTATGCAGAGTGAGGATAAATCTCAGTTCATGGACTCAGGCATTAAGAAAACAGAACTTTTGCCACAAACCACTGTAATCTCTGCCTTGAATATTTTTTCCTGAGGTGGTAGAAAAAGAAATGTGTGTCAGATGGCACCACCCCAGCTTTGTATATTTTTAGGAAGTGGGGTTACATATACCAAGGAGTCAGAGGTAATCTTATTCTTAGTCATCTGTCTTCCTAGGATGGTATTCAGGGAGAAATACCTGGGTCTGTGAAGGTTGTTATCATGTGCCCCCTCCTGCCCATCTCCTCTCCAGGAGACTTTCTGTAGCTGGGTCCTGGTAGGGACACTCCATGCAACCCAGGTCTATAAGGACCTCCCATCTCTTGACCATGAAGCACTACCAGGAAAGTGACCATCTCTACTCAGAGCACCATGATGTTTCCTGCTCTTCAACATGCACTCCATATACTCTCAGGTACTGTTTGGGTGGCTGTCCTGCTGTTCCTCACTTTCCTCATCCTAAAAAGGGGAAGTTATAGTGCTTACCTCAAAGGGATGGATGAGGATTTAAATGGTGGTGTCTGGCACTGCCTGGCACTGGAAACTCCCTGCAGAAGAGCAGGCACTGCAAGTGTCCGGCAAGGAGAGGGGCATCCATTTCATTAACACACACTCTCCCTTCTCCAGCTCCACCTCCTGTCCTTCACACCCACCTGTCAACAGCATCCAAACTCTGGCCACAGACAACAGAATGATTATTTAATGGTCAGTGAATCTTAAAATAGCCCTTTCATTTTCAACTAACTGATATTTACATGAGTTAGTTATCATAGTCGACTAATGTGTTGGTAAGTGTTCATTATTTACCCCACAGCAATGATTGAACTCCCTATTCTTGACTTGAAAATATCTCCTGACTTCAGCTTTCCCATCTCCAATCCCAGACTGCATCTCAGTCTTAAAGAAGAGTGTCTGTTTTCATCACTTAGTGAGGTGAAATGTATAGATTGATGTAAGTCAATTAATGAATATATAAATAATTAGTTAGGTAGGTAAATGACAAATGGATGAACATATAAATAGGAAGTTAGATAAATAGATGCACAGGTCAGGGGAAGATAGATAACAGATTCGTAGCAAGTCAACTACAGACCCCACATCAATCTCCAGCACTTGTTGAACTTTGTGTCACTGTGGAGATCTCTACTCTAATATGCATTTAGAATCATTTTGACTGTTTTTTAAATTACAAGATATACTTCTTTGAAAAAGTAATTTGATAGGGTGATGCGCATTTGAGATGATTACAGGATCATCACGGCCTTCGGTGTTCGAGACCTCTGCAGCCAGGACCAGCCCTCCCTCCTACTTCCGTCGCCAGCTCTACGCTGTCAAGGAAGAATCAGCTTCACATTGTCCTTTTTTTAAACCTTTGAACAAAGGCACACAAATGCATAATGCTATAATATTCAAATACTTTTTCAGCACAAGCTTGCAAATCTATTTTCAGTGTGATCTGATATTTGACTTCTTGAAAGAAATATATAAATAACAAATTGACTAGGCATAGATATTTATCATTTGTCTTGACATATGCAAAGCAATATTTTTTAAAGTAATAAAAGACCAGACTGAAAGTTAAACTATAAAGATGTGACATTTGAGAAAAGTTGCCAAAATAGTGGGTGACAATAAAAAAATAAACGATATTTTCCAAACACTAGGAGGGCTTGCTTTGAGAGACCACCAGGCATTTTTTATGAAATGCTGCTTGAGGTCCAGTGGTTTATGTTCATTTAGCAATCATGGCCATTCAACTTGTATAAAAGATCATAAGTCTAAACTAGGGCTTGAACACCCTCAAATTGCCAATCGGTGCTTTCAAGCAGGAGTGTTTCTCTGTGGCACAAAGCTGTATTCCACCTCAGTGTCTCCCAGGGGAGGATGGAGTCCTTCTGTTTTACCCACAGGAAAAAAAGAAGGAAGCGCTCGTGCCAAGATAACTGAGAAACAGGCTATACAGATAAAATTTCAGCCCCATCCATGAGAGAGTGAACGGTCCTTCATTCACTGAGATGCTGACTGCATTCCCTCAGGCTGGGCTTTGAACCCCACGGGGCTGGGCTTTGGGGACACCCCCACAGTAGACACCCTAAGCAATTAGGTGGCTTCCCCTGTCAGAGGCCAACAGATCTCTCATTCAATGGCCTTGGGAAGACAAGAGAGCAGTTTTGTGTGCAGCCCTACCTAGATGTCACCAGATTGAAATTCCTTAATTGTAGTGTCCTTTGGTCCCTGGCAGACTTTCCATCAGCCTACATGGTGATTAGAGAGAGACTAGAACTTGGCAGGACTCTGTGTGGCCATCATACACCCTCTCCATTGCCTCATTGGCAGAGGCTGGAGGTCATGTCTGGAGGGAGAGAGGGAGAGAGAGAAAGAGGGGGAGAGAGGAAGTGTCCCCAGGTGCACAGAATGGATTAAGGCTTGGGCACCAGCAGGGTTCAGTGGGGTGTGTTCTGGCAAAAGTAATTCCTTTTTTATTCTATTAAGACTTGAGCCATCAAAGAATACTGTCAACTTGTTTGGGTATAGCATCCTCTGAGCTTTATCATCTGTATTTCAAACCCCAGGGAGGCTAGACAGGCAAAGCAAGGATTGGTCATCCTACAGGCCTCCACAAGGGTTGCTCAGCCAGCTGCCACAATCTGTATGCTGATTCCCAGCAGCATCTCCACACCAGACATGGTTTCCCACGCTAAATTCATCTTTGCATTGACAACCTTGAGGAGGCTATGCTGATTTTAAATATCTTGGTAAAGGCAAGATATCAAAGCAATTATTTTTAGTGTTCGCCATGGTTCTGCCAGTGAACTGTTTCTCACAGTCTTTTTATTTATTTATTTCTTGAATTTATACAACAATTCTAATTTAGAGATTAGATCACAGGCAGAAGTATCTATAAAAGCTTTGTAAATATTTTAAGATCAAATGCCATTCCTAATGTCTTATTGGAAAATATTAATTGCTGGTACAATGGGCCCTCTTATATTGGGGCTGACCAAAAAGTTCATTTGGTTTTTCCCATAAGATGGCTCTAGTATCACTTAGTTGTCTTTAACTTCATTTGAAATAATTTTGTTGGATTGTATTGTGACAGTTGTCACATCAGCATGTATTTAAAAAACACCAAAATGGGTGAATTTTTGTGTAGCCATTTTAATATTGAAGATGAAAGAAAATATACAACATTTTTGAAATATTATGCTTTATTATATCAAGAAAGGTAAGAATACAACAGAAACACAAAAAAAGATTTGTGCAGTGTGTGGAGAAGGTGCTGTGACAGATCTAATGTCTCAAAAATTGTTTGGGAAGTTTTGTGCTAGAGATTGGGTAGACCAGTTGAAATTGAGAGCGATTAAACTGAGACATTGAGAATAATCAACATTATATGACATGGGAAATAGCCGACATACTCAGAATATCCAAATCAATAAAGTTAGTGATGAAAATGAAAAATGTGTCTTTTATTTTACAAAAAAAAAATTGAATGGACTTATTGGCCAACCCAATACATTTTGGTGCTTTTACTTTCTTGCATAGTTTGATTTACTGCTGTAACTGCATATAGAAATGTCCCTTTGAGTACTTGCACACTGCTTTACATTCCCTAATAACTGGGTGTTTGGCTCATAAAGGAAGGAATTAGGCCCCTAATCTCTGTCTCCTGGGTGTGTTCTTTTGTTGTTGAAAGCCCAGTGGTTCTGTCTGGGTGGTTCCTTCCTCCATTCAGAACTGTCAAAAGATGCAATTTGGTGTGACCTCTAGTCACACGTTCTTGCCAATACCCAGGTTGAGCTGGGACACAAAGACCTTCATTGACAGCCTGCTTGGTCTAACCCTGACTGGTGGAAATGTCAGTTACCTAGAGGGAAGAACAGATACATCCACACAGGGTCTGGGTGAGGACCACAGGGCTACAAAAGCGTGCCCGGGACAGCGAAGAGAAGCAAGGCTACAAGAGGCTCGGGCAGAAAGGTGGACTCTCTAGAGTCCCAGCGGAAATACATTTAGCTGCGGGAGATCCTGAGCTGGGCTCTCTACACATTTTGGCTCCATTCTGTGCACTTTTAGACTATGGCAGTAAGGAGGTTTTCAGCTATTAGCAAATAAAAAGCAGCTCATTAGGAAAAGAAAAGGCTACTTGAGCAGGAGAAAAGATCCCTAGGAAATTCAGTGCAATCCCATCTGGGTTTTACCCTATCACAGAGTTACACAGGCAATTTCCTGATGATAAATCAAAGCTATCAGGCAAATTTAAATTAAATTTCATATCCAAGCAGCACAAATATTTTTTAAACAAACATTGTTGTCTGTGCACTAGATGCTTAGCCATGGACGACTCAGAATGACCGACCCACTCTGTTCTCCAGAATTGATTGCTGGGAGGGAAGCACATGAAATATTTCAGGCAGAGTTAAAAAAAACAGTTACACAAGGAGGACAAATTTCCATTGAAACTAAATGATCTATTTCCAAATTATGACACACTGAGGGGATGTTTCTGTGAAACTCTGACAAATATCTCCACTTTCACATTTTCCTGGGAAGTGCTTCTTGCTTTTATTCAGAATGGCTTCCCTTTATTCTTAAAATTTAGAAGGGAGAGGAGGATACTTTCTAATGAATCAAAACATGATTTCACTATCGATTCATACCTAAAATTGAGTGCTCCCAACTTAAACAGAGGAACAAAAAGAAAGAAAGAAAAGCAAGAGGTATTTAGGGACAGGCACATACTTTTCAGTGGCTTTTTTTTTTTTGTCGGAGGACACAGGCAAGGAGCCCAGCATCCTTTATTCCTCTTCCTCTCTCCCACCCGAAGGTCATTGCTTTGTGACACAGACAGAAAGAATAGCACCCATCCTGCAAATGTCCCTGTCCCCTCAGCCCTGCAGCAGCACCACTTCTAAGGTCCCCATGGGTCATCCTATCACTTCCCACCACGATCAGGGTCACCTCAATGCCTGGCTGTATCCTGAGCCTTACTGCTCAGGGTAAAGAAGAAATTCAGAGCTGTTGAATGATGATAGGGGCAGTGAATTAAAAAATAATAATAATAAGTGCCAGAGACAACAACGGAATAAAAAGGAGGGGGCTGGTGGGGGAGAAAATGGTTCCTGAAAAATGTGAGAAAGATAAATAGGGCTCCTACTTTGTTTCATTGTCAGGATCACTCTGGGGTTATTTGAAGCTCTTATTTATGCTCTGTAAGCAGAACAATACGGGAGAAGAAATGATTAAATACCAGCTCTGTGAGCAGCAGACATCTCATTGTGGCGTTGGGCTCACCACTGGGTGGTTTTGATAAAGGCAATATGAGTTGATAACTGATACAGTTTGCCAGGGAGTCATCTGGGGCTGCTGACAGCTCCAGTGCTTTAATAAAATCATTAGAATGTAAATGTTTTTATTGCGGAATAAAGAGCCTCCAGCGAAGTTGACACTGCTCTCTCTCTGCTGAATGGGGGTGCCGATTAGCATTCAAATGATATCATGATAGGCTGGTTATCTTTATTAAAATTTTTCAAATCGAGTCTTCATTTTGCATGATTGAGTTTTAAACAAATGCAATATCCAGTCTGCTGGCGAGCTGGCCTGAACACTCCTGAAATAATTAAAGTGTTCCTTTTATTTTTTTTAAACATGTGTTTCATAAGAAATGAATTGGATTTGCTATTTTAATATGACAATATCTAGTTAGCTTTGCATAAAAACAGGGATGTTATAGCATAATTATTGAAAGTGTACAGCTTTTAAACATATGTTTCATAAAGCTGAATTCAATTTTCTGAAATACGACAATACCAGTCACTTGGTGAAGTGTAAAATCAGGAGATGGCTTGATAATTGATTGAGATCAATCCTGCAAGTCTTCATAATTGATGGCCGCTCATGGTACTCATTCCTGTTATTTCCAAAGGAAAGAAGTCTCTTTTCCCCAGACACTTCACACCCTTTGCGACTCTCCTGATGGAAAGGGCTCAGTACCTGCTTTGATTGCTGGCACTTGTCCACAGAGGCATTGGTTACCCAGGACAAACTAAACCATCCTAAAAACCAAGAGTCTTGCTTGGATATGAGCAAAACTGCATTGGCTTGTGGGAGAAATCAGTGAATAAATGGAAGACTGGCT
>VMDR010015055.1:11425-22863 GCA_007922815.1 Macrotus californicus | reverse complement strand
AAATCACTGCCTTAGTCTAGTCAAATACTCCAGTGAAGAAGTATCAACTTAGTTTACCATTTGGAATAGTAAGATCACCTATGTAAAATTCAACAGGTTGAATTCTTCCCTTTCTCAGGATGTTAAAATTTAACAAGAAAAAAACTGAAAAAGCCAAACTTTATGGCATATAAACCTTATTTGCTAAAGCAAGTAGTTTTCAAATAAGATTATGTAAAAATGCCAATTCTTTATACAATTTGTCTACACCATGGATATATAAAGATCTGCTCTTTTATTAAATTGACTTAATATTCCCACTTGTTTACCATAAAAAGTCTAAATTTCTCCAAGGATATTTTCAAAGACTAGAAACAGCCAACTCACATATTCTACCTGTCTACTTTAATGGAGCAATTGTGTTAGAAATAAAATATTATGAGCAATAATGGTAAAAGTTCATGACTTCAAGCTTCCTTGATAACAACCACAAAAATAAAAGGCAGCAAAACATTACAGAAGTGGACTCATGGAGTTGAGGGACTCCCTGATTGGACGTCCATTGGATATGATTCCGGAAAAAAAAAACGTTTATTTGCTGAGGCCTATTGTGAAGTTGATGTCGGCCATTGGCAGAATACCTTATTCTAAAGAGAAGAAAATGAGATGGAAAAAAGAAATGTCTGTTTTCATACATCTTGCCAAAAAAAAAGGTGGAGTAAATGAAATAAAAGTATGGCATTTTAATTTCAGTTGTGAAAAAGTTCAAAATCCTCAAACAGTGTGCTTGTGCTTCAAATTTTCACAGTAAAAACATGTACATTAGCATTACAGAGCATTGACAGCGGAAGGAACCTCAGATGTTACCTACTCCAACCCCTCATTTTGAAGAAAAATTAAAAGGAAATGGTAGGGAGTGAATCTTCAAAATCATCAATAAACTTTATTTCTTTAAAAAATATCATCTGAGGTAAATAGGGCACAATGTTATAACTGACTCTGAATAGTGATTATATATGAATGTCATATTAGCTGGTATGATTTTTTTCTATTAAAGTTTAAATTAAGATGAAGAAACTAAAGCCCAGTAAGGTAAACGGCTTGTCCAACACAACCTAGAATCCAGGTTTCCTAAATGCCCAGAGCCTTTTCAGATTTCAAATAATGTTTACACCCTAAAAGGAATAACTTGTATTATGTCAGTATGCTGAAGAAATACTTGGTTCCTGCAGAGGGCGCTGGACATTTAATTCCTTAAATGTCCCCCTCTTCACTCAGAGCACGTGAACCAGGCATGCACTGTTGGGCAGACCACACTGAACCAATCAAATGATCAGTGTTAAAAGCAGGCTGCTCCACACTTCAAGCTGGCACTCCATGGTTCTCTTAACAACATTGCCCAACAGATAAATATATACTGTTCACCTAAGTAATTACAGTGGACCCTTGAACAAGACAGGTTTAAGAAAACTGAGTGTAAATGGGCCCACTCAAGTTCAAACACGTTCAAGGGTCAGGTATTTATTAAAAATTGTGCATTTACTCTTACATGTTTAAACTTCAGTCACCGTCAAAGTACTTTCCACGTGATGTAATACACCTATCGAGACTTTTTTCCACTGCTCAAAACAGTTTTTGAACTCATTGACTTTGACACCTTTTAGGGCTGCTTTCGTTTTTTGTTTCACCTCTTCCACATCAGCAAAATGTTTCCCTTTGAGGACTTTTCCATCAGGAAAACAAACGAAAGGCACTTGGGGAGAGATCCAGTATAGAGGGACGGTGGGGCGTGGGGTCATGCTGTTTTGGGTCAAAAACTGCTGGACTCAGCGTGGTCAGGGCAGGTCCACCAGTAAATCACCTGGGAGGAAATGGGCAAACATGTTGAAAGGATGTTTCCAAAAAAACACTGAAGCTGAACCAGCCTCTCACAGCAACGACACCTGGTTCACTGACACAGACGGGATCCTGGAACACTCAGGGCCCGCCCCCCAGAAGATAATTCCAGGGGTTTTGAGTCCCCCTTCCTACCCTGTATTTAATCCAAAATAATAAAATACTACCATTCAACATGTCACCAACATAGAAATTGGTATGTTACACTCTTCCTCCTTAGTATTGCCAAAACTTGGCGTGTATTTCACGTGTAGAGCGCATTTCAATCCGCCCTAACCACATTTCAGGTGCTCAACAGCCACAGTCTATCTGTTGACTGAATTAAGAGCAGTTCATCCCTTTGAGCAATTCTTTGGATTTCCCTCCAAACCTGACAAAAATTCCCAAAAGTCTTTGGTAGGGCTAGAAAGTATGCTCTATGTCCCCAAAGCCTGACGCATAATTAATGCAAATAATTAAGAGTGCAAACATACTACTTACTGTCTACCTCTGTCCACGTACCCCCTAACGATAGACACAATGGCGCAAATTCTTGGGCATGCACCTCATTAACGAGGATTCTGGTTGTGGCTTGAATTCCTTTCTATCGCTCCAAAACAAAACGGAAAGTCTTATTTTTCAGGGGAAAGTAAACCCGATGAGAAGAAATCCCTTCCTCTGAAGCTGGCAGTATTAAAAACAGAAGCCCTACCGACACGCCTTTCGCAAAGGTATTCCCTGCCCATCCCTTCTCAAACCCTGCAATCCCAGAGGGCGAAGCCAGCTCCAAATCGCTATAAAATTTCAGCTAAGATAACGGCGAAACGCAGTTTTCTTGTTCCTTGATGCCACTTTACTTGAGCGCGTGCGACCACGCAACCATCTTCAGTCCCCGCAGTAGAGGAGCAAAACAAGTTTTTTTTTTATGCTATAGAGCCAAAGGGCTCGCGCTGAGAGCTGCGAGGAGCCCCCGCCGAGGTAGGAAGGGCGGGACAGGGCAGGGGCTTGGATCTCAGACACCCCGGCAGCGCGAGCGCGACCCTGCCGATCTCGCCGGCCCGAGCCGGTCACTCGAGACCCAGGGGAGGCAGAGGCAGGCACAGGCCTCCCGGCGCCCGGCACCTGCCGCCCAGCGAGAGGGCCCCGCCGACCGCCCTCCTCGGAGGCGGGGTCTCGGGTGGCTCGGGAGCGGGGCCCGGGGCTGGAGCCGGGGCGGGGAGCCCGCAGCGTGGGCCCGTTAGGCCGCCGCGGTAACCCACCGGCCGCGCCCGCTCGCTTACCGCCCCAGATCCCCAGCTTCAGCTGGGACTTGTTCAGGTTCTCCACATAGTCCCCCAGGAAGCGGTTCAGCAGATCCGCGACCACCGACTCCAACACCATGGTGGGGCTGAGGCAGCGGGAGAGGGAGGCGCCGGAACCGCCGGGTGCAGCGGTGGGCGGCGATGAGCGCGGCGAATGACAGCCCCTCGGGCTCCGGCCCGCCCCGGCGCCGCGCGCGTGACCCGATCTGTGCGCAGGCGCGCCGCCGTCGGGGACTCGGAGATGCTTAGGCCCGGCGCCAGTCTCCCTCGTGCGGCTTTCTCCCCGGGGCCAGTCGAGGGCGGGCGGAGGGGCGGCGGGGAAACCGGTTTGGGGCCTGCTTTGAAGGCTGCTCTCAAGCGCCTGTACTAGAAAAAGGATTTTTACTAATGGAAGGGAGGCAGGAGTTGCTGGGCACAGGGACAGCTCTGTGGCCGCTCTGCTTGCTCGCCCTCGCCTTCTGTAGACCTCGGGTCCGCGGACCGAGCTGGGCGCTTTGCGGACCTGAGCAAACACCTCTTTAGGTGGGGAATGGGAGGTTCTGCGCACTTGTTCTGCTACAGATCAACCCTGCCTAGGGCAAGGTCTCCTCTTCCCTTTGCTTCTTTAAAACACACTTTTAACTATTTAAAAGTGGGAGGCGAAGGAACAGAGCCTCACCAGGAGGTGGCAGATAAAATGGGAACTGAATGTGCATTTTGTTCTTAATTCTTTCTTTTACTCCCTGTGTGTTTGATTCGCTCTTAATTAACTCAAAACCACTCCTTAGTTATCTGCCTCATTAAGAAAATAAAGAACAAAATGTGATACTTCCTTTCTTTAGTTTACATGTGGGTTGCATTGGTGGGTTATATATCACTTTCTTTCATGCTGTCATTGAACTGTCTCTAATGTAGCAAGACATTGAAAGTAGGGCTTTTATAATTCAAGAGCTTTTTATGTTAGGGAAATTTAATTCTCTGGAGAACTGGACTTGTTTTCTAAAATATACTTCAAAAAGCTGTGGAGGTACAGTAAACTAATAAACCTCAGAAATGATAGGTTATTTTTGTAATCCCTAGCACTTATTAAATGCTGTGCCACACATTACATCTGAGAAACTACGTGTGATTTGTTCTTGAACAACTGCTATAGGCTGAATGTGTCCTCCCAAAATTCATAAGCTGAAATCCTACCTCCGGATATGATGATATTTATAGTTGGACATTTGGGAAGGTCCTGATTGGGTGGGTGATTAGGCAGAACCCTCATGAATGGAAGGTACTCTAACGACAGAGACCCCAGAGAGTTCCTTCCTCCATCTGCCATGTGAAAAGATAGGAAGAAGACAACCATTTAAGAACCAGGAAGTGGGCCCTCACCAGACTGAATTGGCTGGCACCCTGATCTTGGTCCTCCTAGTCTCCAAAGCTGTGAGAGATAAATGTGCATTCTTTTTAAACTACCCACTCTATGAAACTTTGTTATAGCAGCCTGAAAGGACTAAGATAGGACCCTAAAGAAAAATTTCTTAAATTCAAAGCCTATTGGAGAAGAAAAGAAAAGTCAAATGTCTATAGTCGATTTTATGTAAAATGGATATAAAAGAAAGAACCAATACTAACCAGTACTATCAATACCCACCTTCATCCTCCATTCCTGCACACAGAAAAAGAATTTTTTTAATTTAATCTTTATTGTATTTTTTTTCCAGAAAATGAATTCTTAACCACTTGTTTTTCCTGGCTCAACCACAAAATACCTAGGAGCCACTCTGCACTTCTTTCTTTCACCATTCCACAGCCTATTAACAGCCAAATCTGTCCATTTTGCTCTTGTCATATTTCCTAAATTCTCTTTATGCCTCCCCGGAACCATGCAATCACCATCTAACTGGCCTTCTGGCCTTCCGTGCTGCCCTTCTCCATCCATCTGCACACTGCCACTGGAGCTATTTTGCCAAAGCACAGGTGAGCTCAAGTTAGTCACCTGATCAAAAACACCCAGTAGCCCCAGCTGGTGTAGCTCTGTGGGTTGAGCATAGTCCTATGAACCAAAGAGTTACCGGTTCATATCCAGTCGGGGCACATGCCTGGGTTGCAGGCCAGGTCCCCAGTAGAGGGTGCACAAGAGGCAACCACACACTGATGTTTCTCTCTGTCTCTTCCCCTTCCCCTCTTGCTGAAAATAAATAAAATATTTTTTAAAAATCACCCAATAACTTTACAGTGTTCAGAAAGCTCTTCTCAATCTGTACCCAAGTTGTTCCTGGTCCACACCTGTGCCTCAACAACCCCTCTCTCCTTGCACACTCCCACCAACTATGCACTGAGGGGAACACAAAAAAAACAAAACAAAAGTTCCGGTTGGGCCAGTCTCCTGCATCATAAAAAGTTTAGAAACAATGTATGCATAACAAAGATGATATGAAAGATGCCACAAGCAGAATAAAAAGACCAAGTAAATGGAACAGAGGTGGGATATGGTTGGAGAAGTGGAAAACACTAATCCTTCTACAATAATAATTCCTTGTACTTCTATGACACGTTATACTTTTGAAAGAATAAAGCAAATGGGTGCATTTATACGCCTTATTCCCTTTTATTATACCTCTTCAGTTATACGTCATGAGCTATCATGCCATTATTGTGCCAAGGTATGTCCTTTCACGTAATCATCACAAAAGACCTGTAAGATAAGTAATGCAGGTAGTAGTATTCCCATCTTATAGGAAATTAAGGTCAGAAATATTCAGTGATTTACCCAAAATTACATAGCAGGTGTTAATTTTCTCCAACTCCCTGAGCACTGCCACCCTTTTCTCTTTCAATAACTATAGTTAAATCACCACTAGACCAGGAGCACTTCTCAGGGTGCTTACTTTGAAAGATTAATGACAGAACCAAACATCTCAAGGTGGAAAATTCAGCTCCAAGTTGTCACTACAAATAATGCAGTTACCACATAGTATTAAAAGCTTTGACATTTTAATATTTTCCTTTTAAGTATGTTTTGAGGGATTATTATGTGCACACAGTAATGCCCAAATCTTCCCTACTTTTTTAAGTGTAATTATATAGACATATAAAATTTATTGGTTTTCTCACAGATTTTTTTTAAATTGTATTTTTTTCATTACCATTTAGTCCCCTTATACTGCCCTCCCCCCTGCAATCACCCCGCTGTTGTCCATGTTCATGAGTCCTTTTTCCTTTTTGCTCAGTCCCTCTGCCCTCTAACCTCCGCCCCTTAGCTGTCATCCTGCTCTCCATCTATGAGGTTGTCTCTATTTTGCTTGTTCATTCAGTTTGTTCATTAGATTCCACATATGAGTGAGATCATATGATATTTGTCCTTCTCTGACTGGCTCATGCATCACACTTAGCATAATGTTCTCTAGCTCCATCCATACTGTCGCAAAGGGTAAAATTTTCTTTTTTAGGGCCGTACTTGGCCCTAAAAAATGTGACTGTGGAGAAGGAAATAGAAACTTGTTCATTCAGAGCTAAAAGCAGTATGGAGATACCTCAAAAAATTAAAAATGGATGTGCCTTTTGGCCCATCAATCCCACTTCTGGGAATGTATCCGAAGGAACCCAAAACACTAATTTGAGAGAATTTCAGCACCCCTAAGTTCATTGCAGCATTACTTACAATATCCAGGACATGGAAGCAGGCCAAGTGTCTATCCAAACGCGTAGATAAAACAACCATGGGATATTTACACAATGGAATACATCCCTAGTTCTCGAAGAAGAAATTACAGTCCTTACCCAAAACAAACTATAACTAATGTCAAGAAACACCACCAGCACTGTAATGTGTAGCTCAATACCCAAAGATCTATTTATGCTCACTTCACGGACTTGGATACATAGGTTATCTAAAGAAAAGGAACATTCTAGTAATTATAGTTCTTAAATTAATTCTGGCTAAGAATAATGAGATGGCACTGCCTCACCAGTGTGGCTCAGTGGGCTGGGCATCATCCAGCAAAGCAAAAGGTAGCCAGTTCAATTCCCAGTCAGAGCACAAGCCTAGGTTGTAGGTTCGGGCCCTGGTCAGGGTGCATAGGAGAAGCAACCAATTGATGATGTTTCTTTCTCACATTGATGTTTCTCTTCCTCTCTTGCTCCCTCCCTCCCTCCCTTAAAAAAAAAAAAAAAAAAGAAGAAGAAGAAGAAGAAGAAAAAAAAAAGACAATTGTAAAACTAAATTGCAGTGAGATCAAGCAATAAACACAGATGAGCAAAATAGTTTTTTCTATTAAAAACAAAAGTCAAAATTAGTGACACTTTAAAAAAGCACAAGTCTTGCTTCAAAACAGAAAAATAAGCTATGCACTGGCTGGTGTGGTTCAGTGGCTTGAGCACTGGCCTGCGAACTAAAAGGTCGCCAGTTTGATTCCCAGGCAGGCAAGGCACATGAGTGTGGGCCAGGTCCCCAGTTAGGGGCATGCAAGAGGCAACTGATTGATATATCTCTCGCACATTGTTTCCCTCATTCTCTTTCTCCCTCCCTTCCCCTCTCTCTAAAAAGTAAATAAATACAAGCTTTTAAGAAATAGAAAAATAAGAAATTCTAACTTCCCCTTACCCATGCCCCACGCAAGTGTTAGAGCCAGGGGGAAACAAGTTTCATCTGGTTAGTCCAACCCTCTTATTTGGCAGATGGAGATACTAAGTGGCAAGAGAGAATTAAGGGACTTGCTAAGTCCCACAAGTTAGTGATCATCAGAGCTAAAACCCAAGTGTCCTGACTTCTGGTCTGCATTCTTTCCATTACTCCATACCCTAGTGCTATTGAATGAGTTGGATAAATCACAATACCAGTATTTTATTGGGTTGTAAACTTTCTCCTTCTTGTTTCCTTGGCATCCAATCTCCTATATATTACTTTTTTAAGTCTGTTTTAAATTATTCAGTTTCTTTCTACTCCGAGCACCTCTGCCCTCGATGGTTGGTGATCAATTTATGCTCACTTCACAGAACTATTTGCCAGCTCCATCACTGGATGTCCCCGTGGCTATAGCTATGAGCTCAGAATGACCACAGTCTTCCTCCGAGTAGATTTGTGTGTTCCAGGCACAGGGCCTCACCCTGTTATACCATCCTGCCAAGCACCACATGGCTCATGCTTCCAAAGTAATTTAACATAAGGCTCAATGTAGTCACATGGACCAGCCATGCAAGGGCACCTCTCTGCTGTTTTCAAGAAATCTTATACAGGAAATGCTTCTAAAGTGTTATGGAAGATGGTGAATTCTTAACAAAAACAAAGCAAGTCTGCTTTGCTTGCCCAAGAAGAGAATTGTTTTTAAAGGAATCTATGTGTGCATCAGATAATTCCTGGCCAAGCAAACATTTATAACAATAACTGGTAACTGTTAGCTGGCACTCACTGTGTGAGAGGTATTTCATGCATTTTTGATCCTCACAACAATCTCATGTGACAAGTATTATTATTACCTCCATTGTACAACGTGGGCTCAAAGAGATTAACTAACTTTCCCACAGTCCTATAGCTAAAAAGTTGCATAATACATTTGAACCTAGGACAAAATCACTCCAAAGTATATATTTCTTCAGATCTACATCATTTCTCATGCCCTGGTGCTTTTTTCCTTTCTCCTACCACCACATAGGCTTTCTTAGCAACTCCTCAGCCCCCTTCTCAGATTGTGTGTCTCACCATTTTGACCAAGGGCTCTCTGGGCTCTCACATGTAGAGTTAACAGCATCTTGTCTTCCGAGAAAAGTTAAGTCAAAACACATGCACGTGACTCACAAGTATATAACTTGGTAATTATTCTCCCACAGATTTAGCACTGGCTCCAGAATTTTGACCAGGAGTGGAGGTGATAAGAAGACCTGAAGTAGCTAGTCAAGGTCATGGTAAACCCAGGGCTCACCAACCCCGCCCCCTAGACTAAATAGATAAGTAATATTCAATAGTCTCTTCTCACTCCTGCCTTTGCCATATGGAATTCAAATGTTTCACCCTCATCATTTCATTCCTCTTCTGACACATGTACATAGCCAATGTGACCTTGGACAGCCTGGATCCACCTGCCTAGTATGGTGGCTAGAACCCAGGAAGCACTCAGTAAATATCGCTTTGAATGAATAACTGAATTAATGAATTTTTGCTCTCTTCACTAACAATAATAAATATCTGACACTACGTAGGTCAGGGGCTCTATACTAAAACTCTTTATGTACATTGTCTTATTATGTACTCACACAACTGTACAGGTAGGTTATGATGATGATGATGGGTCTCTCTTATAAGGGCACTAATCCCATTACCTCCCAAAGGCTCCACCTTCTAATTTTACCTTTGATACTGTGGCTTAGAAAGGTTAAATAACTTGCTCAAGGTCATATAGGGAGCAACCATTCTAGAATCAAAACCAGATTTGACCAGATTTGATTTCAGACCATTTTCTTAATCACTACATTCTACAACCTCCCTTCTATTTTTATTAATAATAATGACCACTGCTTCTATGTATTTAACACTTACCATGTCCCAGACCAGCACAGTACTATTTCATTTGATTAGATTTATTTACTCCCCAAAACAACTCATTTATGATCACTAGTATGTATCATTTCCTCCATTTCCCACTACCATGTGAACCTGGATAAGTTACTAAGAGTAATCATAATTTGCAGGGTTTATGTGACAATTCTAGAGGCTTATGTAAGTCATCAAACATAGTGCCTGTGTATGTATGTATGTATATCCTGTAAATCAAAATGCACAATCCCATCCTGAAATCACCTTTGCATGAATGCAATTTAATTTACTAAAAATTATTTGGAGAAGCAATTCATTTGCAAGGCAGTATCTTAGGCAGAATTAGCATACAGCCAACACTGAACAAAATGCTCCAGATCTCTTTTAACCTGAGCTACCTGGAAGCAGCCCTCATACTGAATTAACACATGTAAGTTTCAAAAGGAAGAAAAAGGGTTTCAGGTGGGCCCAGTCTAGGAAAGCCGGATGTGGTCAGGGTGCCTCCAGAGTATGGTTCCAACAGCCCAGTTTTATTTAGGAATACATTTTCCCAATCAAAAATCAGCACTCTGGGACTCCTGGGTCAAAAAAGCAGGGACTGATGGCCTGACAAAGCACACGAACTGGGACCTATAGGCCTCAAGTGGGTTGTGATTTTTTGAAAATAGAGGTATAAGATACATACAATCTTATACATAATCATTAATGTATACTAGATGATTTTTTACATAGTGATACACCCCTGTAACCCCACCCAGATCAAGAATGGACTATTTCCAGCCACCCCATAAAGTTTCAGTACCCAGAGTGATTTATAATCAACAAAGATAAATCACTTGAAATCAGAAAAGCAAACCAGAAAGCAAGTTAAGAAACTTCGAAAGCTGGGCACAGAAAGGCCCAATTTGGGAGGGGGTATTAAGTAAGAATAAGACAAACCCGACTTCTATCTCCTCTTGGCAGTGGGTGTAGAGTGCTGTGCACGTACATTCACTGTGTCCCTGGATCCTCGCAATGACTCTGCGATAGAGTAAAGACTTAGCCCTCTCTTGCACGTGAGGAAATAGAAACTTGTTCAGAATTTCTGAGGATATCATCCCCACCCCAAGCAGAAGAGGAAAAGAACTGCATCTCTTGAATTTGCGCAGCGGATCCAGCCACGTGGCAGAAGGAACTCGGGTGGGGGAGGCCCGGAATCAGGTTACCAAGCACTGTCGCTCCAGCCCGCTCATTGGCGGGCGTTCCAGGCCCCAGGTATAAAGGCTCAGGCCGGCTGTCCTTGTACTTTAGCACTGAGCCCGGCCCCGCGCCCTTTGAATTTCCCAGAGGCTGCGCCTCCCTCCGGGTCAGTGCCACAGGCAGAACGGTGCGAGACCCATCGGACGCTGGACCTCAGGTACATTACATGGGACCCAAAAACTTGCTTAACTCCCCATGATTCATCTGAGGTTCTTTGCGCCTAAAAAGGGAGACCAAGCCGAACGTACTGGAGGAGGTAATTACTTTCTCTCTGAAGACTAGTGCAATAATCCAAGGATTCAGGAAACAATTGCACAAGCAAAGCACCTCTTGACAACGAGGACAGCGCGAGGCCAACATTTTGAAAATCTCCGCTTTAGGGCAGTTAGGTTAGATCGAGATTAAAACAATAAACTCCTTAGTGTACAAGACTACGGAGTGGAGACAGAATAAAAGAAAAACGATTGTTTTTCAGTTAGCAAAACATAGTTTGCAATAGCAGCAGGGTTAGTGGAGCGGGGGGGGGGGGGGGGGGGGGGGGGGGC
>VMDR010015055.1:0-11325 GCA_007922815.1 Macrotus californicus | reverse complement strand
GTCTGCAGGGTCGGGCCGGCGGAGCCAAGGCCATCACGCCCGTCTTGTGCGCAAACGTCCTCACCCCAGACAGCATCCCTGAGTTCTGCATACCCCCTCGACTCGCGCCCTGCCCCGCCCTGACTGCACTCCGGAACTCCTGGGTGAAAAAAGCAGGGACCGACCACGGCGCCGGTCACACGGACTGGGACCCGCGCTCTCAGGCCGCTCTTTCGCTGCCTCACTTGCCCCGCACGCGCACCGCCTATGGCTTCTGTGCGCTGCTCGAGAGTCCTCACACCCGCCGCAAGGAGTCTCTCTTCCTCGGGGACCTCGGGGACCCCAGGGCCGCGGCGCTCCTGCTGCAGCCCGCCGCCCCTCCCGCGCTCCGCCCCCGGGCCCACACCTACGGCGGCAGAGGAGGAGGAGACGCTACCCTCCAGCCCTCCGGTGGAGCCCCAGACACCACCCCCGCGGCTCCCCGCTGCCCCCGCCGGCCCCGCAGTACGCTTGCTCCGCGTCCCCGTGGCCACCGCCTCCTGCGCGCCTCCGAAAGGCTGCTGAACCGCGCGCTGAAGATCTCCAGGAGTCACGACCTAGCCTGCGCTCGCTCTGTGTCCAGCGGGGACGGGGATGAGAATAAGGAGCGCGACGCCGGCTCGGGGTCGCCGGCCCGGACCCTCTCCGCGTCCCCTCCGTTCTCCCCTGGCCCGCGGCCCGAGCGCTTAGAAGCCGAGGGCACCATGGCTCTGGGTCGCGCAGGCGGCGCCCTGCGCCTGGCTGCGGAGTACCGTCCGGCCAGCGGGCGCCTCCGCCTCCGCTTGCTTCGCCCCGAAGGCCTGGCGGGAGGAGCCGCCGAGCCCTGCGCCGTAGGCTGCCGCGTCAGCCTGGTCCTGCAGCCACCCGGCAAGACGCGCCAGCAGCGCAGCGCGGTGATGCGCGGGAGCCGCAAGGCCGTCTTCGACCAGGACTTCTGCTTCGATGGACTCTCGGAGGACGAATTGCGCCGCCTGGCTGTGCGTGTGAAGGCTGAGAAGAAGGGCCGCGGCCAGGGCGAGCTGCTGCTGGGCTCCCTCCTGCTGCCCTGAAGGCGCCCAGGCCTTTCTGCCTGCTGGGGACTCTCGGACACTGACAGCGCTTTTACAAAATAAATGTCCTTTATTCTTCTACTGAAGACTTCAAGTGTAATATTGGCCGACATTATACTGCATTAATTATCACAGAAAAGGATGTTTTGACTACATTATCAGACCTGATGCAGAAATGGTTTCTGCTTTCATTAAACTGTTGGCAGTTTTATCCATTGGTGCTCATGAAAAATGCTATTTAGACAGTTTCAGTTGCAGTCACAACTCAGAAAATGGGTTATCGTGATGGGTATTACAACACATGTGAAGAGTAACTATGAATTCATTAACTGTCAAAACCAACCACATCCAGGAGCTAGAAGTGGTCGGCCAGATGAGTGATGACACAGCAGGAGTTCAGACCTGTGACGTGCTCCTCCATACTCAAAGTCACCATTTTCGGGGGCCTTCAAGGCAACAATTCTTTGCTTAAATGATTAACCTTCCTGATTTTAGAACTTTGGTTGAGTAAGTAATACTGACTCCACACAGATAGTACTTTAAAAGGCAAATAAATGGAGAGTGAACACCCTTGGCTATATACAAGATTATTGTGGGGTTTTATTTTTCAGCTTTTTTTTTGGCAAATAAAAATACTTTGGTGGCTTAAATAGTAAAATCTTACTCCAGAAAACATTACAATCTCTATTGTCACTAGATTATATACAAATGATAGTCTGGAGGCAGAAGTTTCATCTCATTAAGAAGGTAAATCAGTTAGGCATTTCAGTGACCTAACTTTTCCATGAAATAACTGGGTATTTCCAAACAGATTTCCACTAACGTCATCAAGTTATGGTTGGTCAAATAATGTAAAAGCCTAAACAACATAACTTAAAAATGACTAAAATAGAATCATAAACCACAAAACAGTGGAATTTTAAAGTCGAAAAAACAGTAAGAATCACTTTGTGCAAATCCACGTATCATAGAAAAGGACCAGAGAGGCAAATTGTAGCTCAAATCACAATTAGTAAAAGCTGAGACTGGAACCAAATCTACTCTCATTTTGCTTTCCAACATTGGATCACATTTCATAAAAGAAGAAACATTTGTACATAAATTATTTTATATCACTGAACTAATTTGAATTTTTTGCATTTAAGAAATCCTGGCAATGTAAATTTTTTGTGAGGGATAACAGCCTTTTATGTGTGTGTGGGGGGGGGAATGCTGACATATTTATATTTGGTATGTGCTTTGCTGCCCTCTAGTGGATTCTTCATGTGTCTTGTAAGTGGGTCTGTCTCCTTAGTGTTAGACCATCTCAACGGAATATTAAGATCAATCTAATATCAGAACCCAATAACCTTGAAGATGTGTGCTAGCATCAGATTGTAATGAAGATTTATATCACAAAATAACCGAATACAGCTACTTGAATGTAGAAGATGCCAAAAATATTTGTATTGAAGAAGGAAATAGAAGAAAAAGTTTTCTTGGTAATAATGAAGCCGGGAGTGTGTGGCAGCGGCGTTTCTCGTGGGCTTTAGGCATGCACGTCTTCTCCACAAATGATAGGCCATAGTCTTGCCTCTTGAATATGAGCATATGCAAAGAAAAATGGACCGGCAATATACCAGCTTTAAAAGCATTACTTAAGTATGAATTTAAAAATAAAATCAACAGCTTTTGGTTTTGCAAAGATCATGCATTCTACACCTACAATGTTAGCTGTAATGTGGCTCAAACATGGCTAGAAGATTACTTCTTTAGAATCTAATTTTCTTTTATACACACTTCAACAGGTAATAAACATTTTTCCCCAGGACTTAGGTCAAAATTCAATTCTTGGTAAAGATGCTTAAAGATGTTAAAAGACAGAGCAAAAAGTGGGTACCAAGGGGTCTCTATAATGTTGAAGTGATAATATATGGTATGTGGGTATAATATAATCTGATACTAGCACACATACATCTTTAAGAACATTGAGTTCTGGCATTAGATACGCCTACATGCAGATATTTTGGTATTTATGCTCCTTAGTGGTCTCTTAGTTTCCTATATCTGTTCTTTGGAAACCAACTCTCTCATTTATTCCATTCTTTCTTCTCCTGGTTTTCCAATTACTCATAAGCTACACCTGTTGAAATTATCTCACAGTTCTTGGGTGTTCTGTTCTGGTATGGAGGGGGGGTTTCTTCATTATTTTTTCTCCTTACATTTCAATTTGCAGTTTCTATGGACATATCATAACTCTCACTGACTCTTTCTTTGCCTGTATCCAGTCTATTGGTGAACCCATCAGAATCTTCCTTCATTTCTGTTAAAGGATTTCAATTCTAGCATTTCCTTTTTATTTTTTCCCATCTCTCCACTTACATTACTGACCCACTCTCGCATGTTTTCTACTTTTCCATTGCAGGCCTTAACATATTAATCATAGTTATTATAAATTCCCTGTCTTATCATTTCAAAATCTGTATCATATCTGAGTCTGGTTCTAAATCTTTGTTTTGTCTCTTCAGATTACTTTCTCCTGCCTGTTACAAGGCCTGTTAGCATGCCTTATAATGTTTTATTGAAAGCTGGACATGACATCCTGGATAATAGTAACTGAGGTGAATAGGCATTCAGTGTGAGAGTTTATATTTACCTGGCAATTATGCTGTGTTTACAGCTTGCTGTAGCTGTGGGTGTCTGAGGCTTCAATTTCCTTTAATGTCCTTATTTTTGTCTCATCTGTAGTCTTTGGGTGTCCGTAAGAACAGCTTCTTAAACAGAGTATCTGCCTTGCTGCTTTTCCAGCCTTTATCCACTGGTATGATATTCGAGCCCTGTTGGGGTGGCGGTAAGTACTGGGGAGGGAGGCAGTCTCTCATCCTATGATTAGACCTCAGTCTTTTCGTGGGCCTTTGTCCCTGGGCTGTGACCTTCACTTTTTTTTTTTTTTTTTTACCTTTTCTTCTTTAGTTGAGATAGGAAGAATAAATGGGTTAGAGTTGGATTGCCCTTTTCCCCAAGTCAATAAGGTTTTGGTAAAATATTTTCCCCTGTAAAGTCGTTTTTGTTGTGGAGAATGCACTGAGAGTATTTCGAAATGGTCACTACTGAAGTTTTTGCTAGCTCTTCACCATGAGAACCTGGTGGAGTTCCTGGAGGGAAAACCCATAAAAAGGATGCTACCCTCACCCATCCACAACCCCAATGTCTATGAAATGGCTGTAAATTTCAATTAGAGTCACTGAATTTCCTTCCCCAAACCGTTTATTTTGTCATTTAAAACCAATACAAAGAGAAAGAACTCCTGGACACAAACAACAGTATGGTGAATGAGAGGGGAAGGGGGGTGGGTGGAGGTGGAAGGGGATATGGGGGGAATAAATAGTAATGAAAAAAATGTAATAAAGATGATGTAAAAATAAAAAATAAAATTACAAAAAAACAAAACCCAATGCATATAAAAGAGATCTATCTTTGCGCAGGATCAAATTTTGTGAGCATCTATTAAAGGAAATAACAATTGTATCATTAGAGAAAAGTCTGAATGAAGATGGGGCTTGTGGACACCTACTTTTCCTCTAGGTAGGCTAATGAAGATCACCGTTAGTAAGAAGTCAACAATCCCCTCTTCCCTTTCTTCACCACCCTGCAGCTGGCAGAGCAGAAATATGAGCTCTTTGGTGACATCAGAGCTAGAACACTACTGCAGAGTCAGTTTCTATCAGTCATTAGTCAGAAAGTCACTTCATCTGCAAATCTGTTATTGAATACTGGGCCCTGGGTACTCTCTAGCAACTCTACTAGTGTTGGTTGTTAATAGTAAATTCATTTTTCAAGAAGCCGTTTATATTCCAACTTAGAGAGATGTGCATTCCAGATCTCAGTTGTCATTTCTGTCTGTGTCTCTGGGTCTTGTTAAATAGCCTTTCTAAATGTCTTTTCTTCATTAGTAGAAAGGCAGTAATATTACCTACAGCATGAGATTTTTTGTGAGAATTAAAGGAGATAAGGTATTCAAAGTCCTCAGCACCGTCCCTATTATGTAGAACCACTCAATACATTTTAGTTCTATCTTTGGCTTCATAATGGATGATGTTACTGGACTTCCCCTCCAAGCTTCTAGACCATTCAATAGGTACATAACCTGCAGCAGCAATCCTATATCTAAGAGATTTAGTAGGTAAATATACTTCTATGAATCATCTGAAAAACTTTACAAAGTATCAAAGTGTTACAAACAACAGTGCTATAGACAAGGATTCTTAAAAAGATGGAATCAGGAAAGGAGAAAGGTTCTGACATTAATTTCTTACTAATTCCAACACTATGCTAGAGACACATTAAGCATTAAATCTCTTTGTCCCACAGCTAGGTGAGGGAGGGCTTCATAAGTAAACCCTGCTGCTTCGAGAGGGCGCATGGTCACAGCTGGCAAAGGGGAAGAGGATGGTTTGGAACAACGTACGATGACCACAAAGCCTCTGCTAGACCTCGGGTTCCTAAGAGGTGGGCTGGATTTGGTTCTAAAGAGAAAAGAGAGGATTGTAGACTTGGACAAAGGACTGTTTGGGATCCAAGATACATAAAATGTGTTCTGGAAACACTGCTTCTTTGGTCCCCAACAGCTCCTGGGAGTACCTTTCGTGATCTTATTGCCACCTGCTGAGAACTTTGACTTGCTGACTTATTAGCACAGAGAACTAAAATACAGGCATCATTGTGCCTGGAAACAATGAGAAGGCAGCAGCTCATCCTTTGTCAACAGTTATGATTTATTCACTCATAATATCACATGGTTCGTGGATAACACTATTTCCCCATCTTTTAAGTATATTTTACTGCATGATTAGCTATGTAATGAGCAGCAGGTTAGAAGTGTGAGCTTTTCTGAAGAGTGGATAAATCAAAGCTTTGTGACTCGGTTTGAGCCACGTCAGATATATTACTTTTTCTTTTATAGAGCACATCTCTCTAAGCCTGAGACTTTCTTTACTGGGCCACAGCCCTGAAATTTGACAGATGTTTGCCATCTTCAAACATTTTAAAACACTTCCAACATCAAATTAATGTAGAGAGTCCATGAAGAATAACAGAATTTAAAACTGCAAGTCAACTTTCAAAAACATTGCTCAGTATCCTCCTTTTATAGATGAAAAAAGTAAGGTCAGAGAGCGAAAGGGTTTTCCAGGATGGTGTTGCCAGCTAGTGGCATTTCCCAACTCCGCAACTGGAGCACCTTCTGCTTTCATTCACCATAATACTAACTACACTGGTGGACAATTCATTTTTTGTATCATTAAAGAACATTTTGAAAAATGATCACCACCACGAAAATGAAAACACAACCATGCCCTGCCACTTTGATTTAAATTATTTTTTGTCATTGTCCATTACTTACTTTCCAACTTTGTTTATAAGTATACCTGTATATGCATGGTTCCGAGAATAGTATATATGCACACCGAGTTTTTTCTACATTTTTTTGTGATTGTAATTTAAGAGTTGCTCCTGTTTCTACTAGTCTTTGGTACCTTGCCCTTGAAGTATGTATATAATAATTAACGTGTGTATTTCCTTATTGTTGAGTGTTTTTTCACTGTTCCCAATTTATTTACTTTTCTCCTTTCGACTTTTTCCCTAAATGATGAGATTACAGGATCAAAGGCTATGAACATTGCTATGGCTCCCAATACATATTGACAAATGACCTTTTCTGGCTGGTTGTATTTTCTTTTCTGAAGTGAAATGGGGAAAGAAAGGGCTGGGGGGAGGAGGGGGAGGAAATGTCTACATTTAATGCTTGTGGTTAAAGAACTGAACCTGCTTATACAGGGCACAGTTTTCCCAGAGATAACAGAGCAAATGGAAAGGAATGAGGATGGCTTGGTTGCTATGGTAAGTAAAACTATTATTGTCACATGTTAATGGGTTTAAGAAACTCTTTTGAAAAGGATTTGCTGGTTTGTGTTGCTATTGAGCAAGGACCTCCCCTCTCTCTCATATCAGGGTCTGGTTTACACAACAGCCTCCAGAGAGCAAAAATGCTGTTTACATTGGGGTTTTAAAAAGTCTACTTCTTTTAATTTCTGTTTCATTAAGTGCCCACTCAAGTGCCTGGAGAGAGAAGCAGGAGGAACAATGAGCTCCGATGCATCAAACTCAGTGTTAAATAGTCTGAGGAGAATAAACTAATTCCATTGCAAATGTGATTTCAGACTGATGCTTTTTAAACCTAATTTTCATGGTGAACGTGTCTGATGGATTTTTTTCCATGGCTATATTAACCACGGGTGTTTTGTGCAATTAGTGACTGTTTTCATTTGTATGAATGGTGCAGAGTTTGGCCAATGGTGAAGGGGAATATGTACTTTCACAGATTTGGGATATCTTTTGTGGACTTCATTATAGAAGAAAGAGTTTGAAAACTTCAAACTTGAACTGAAATGTCAGATAACTCATAATCATGACTTAAGCTGCCCCGCCAGGCCAACCCAACAATATTAAATCACAATGTCAATAGTGTTGTGGAAATGCCCTGCTTTCCAAATACCTGAGTAAACTCAGCAGTAGGAAAGATGGTCATCGGTGTTTGTTCAGCACCAAGTTTGAGCTCAGCAACTGTGTCAGGCGCCCTTGGGCATATTACCAATGCAGCATGTTTGCTGACACTGAAGAAGGAATGAGAACAAGGAATAAAAGACCCTGGTTCTGGTTCTGGTTCTGGTTCTGTACTCCATGAGCAAGTCACGCCCTCTTTAAGTCTTCATTTCCTGATGTGGAAAATGACAGAGTTGGAGTAGTTCCAGGATAGCAAGCAGCTTTCATCTAAGTGTAAGCTATCCTGCAGGTCCAGTGGCTGCCAAGCGTGCTGGGGAAAAATTCAGAACACTAAGGCCAGGGCTGGGGGAAGTGGGGAGGGGGGGCGGGGGAGGGGCGGGGCGGAGAGCTCTGGGATTGGTTAGCTGTGTCTATATAGGTTCACACTGGAGTGTGCATGCTGCTACTACTTATGGACCCTGGGTTCTTGAGCTCTCCAGCTCTGAGAGTCTTTGATGTTAAGGAAGATAGGAGATTCTTGCCCTAAGTAACTTCAAATTAGTTTGGGAAAATAAGGTCAACAACCAGAAATTACAGCGAATAAATCAAGATGGAATAACTACAAGTCCCAAATTGAATGGTACAGATGAAAAATGTCAAAATCCAGAGAACAGGAAAATCAACAAAGACTCGGACAATCAAGGATGCTTTCTTGGAGGAAAGAACATTGGAGTCAGGTGTTGAGGAGCAGGGCATGCATCGTTTTGGCATATACTATCAAATTTTGAGAGAATTTCAAGTGTGTTTTGTATTTTCATGATGTTTATAATTTATAGAGTTTTCAAAATCATTATAACATTTAATCTTCACAATAATCCTGGAGGTAGGTATCATTAGCCATAGCACACAAACGAGGAGCCTGCTGTTTAGTAATAAATGACTTTTTCAAGACATGTCACAGACTTAAGAAGGTCCATAGTGGGAAATAGACCTACAGTCTAGACTTCGACGAAGGAAAGTGTATCAGTTAGGGTTGAGGATTAAGGAAGAAAAAAGAGTTCCCATTAGCTAGAAAAAGACTCATCATTATGTAACCGTGGTGATGAGAAGACACCAAAACTGGTTATTAAACCTGTTTAACTAACTTGCTCCAGGTAAACATGCTTTTGCAGGCTTAAGCAGGGTCAACCCCCACTTCTAAAAGTTGGCCAGTCAGGGATGAACTCATTTCAAAAACATCCCTCTGAGTAATAGCCAAGCACCAGCCAAGCTTCTGCAGGTAACTTCACATGTAGGCTTCTAAAAGGCCTCCAGTCCCTGAATTCCATGCTTTCCCAAACTCCGATGCCATACTAGCAGACTGCCCTACTCAGACAGAATGTGCCTGCTCAGCATGGCTCTCTCTTACCAGAGTAAGCAGTAAATGCAGCTTTTGAAAAAATTTCAGATATTGAATGGTTCCTTTATGATCTTTTAATGCTTCTGGAGGTTTTGCTAAGGTCATTTTGAAAACTGGCTTGGCAGTATTCCAGGGAACCATCGGGCCAGTGTGGGCACCCCCTGGGCCCCTGGGCCCAAACCCCATTGGTCTTTCAGAATCTGTTGCCAGGTGAGTGAGTCTGAACAACAACCTAAGTGTTAACTAGTTTCAATGAGCTGTCATTGCTTATTATAAGTAAGTAGGTCTGCCCCTTGCTTAGGTCACTTCCTTAGATCGTGAGGCTTAGGTCTTTGTATTAAGTAATTAGACCTCTTGGTTTGGAGGTGCACTCCATGGTAATGTGACTTAGGTCTTTGTATAAAGTCATCACACATTTTTTTTTTGAAAGTATATCGTTTGATAAATATTTTTACCATAAACCATCTTATTCTCCTGATGTTTGCATTGTTTTTGCTGTTATTTGTCTACATGTACAAGGTCTTGTTCTGTGTATTTTTGTTTTGTTCTAGATTATCTTTTTTCTGTTAAATGTATAAGAATGTGGTCCGTAAAGGGGAGATGCAGGCAGAGGCCTGATAAGCCTCTAATCCAAGATAGCTCTGAGGACCAACAATAGGATGGCTTCTAGATCATCGCCCAGTATGTGAAAAAGCTGTTGGGCAAACTTTGCTTCAGATCCCCTATAAAACCTCTCTGTGGACATTCCTTATGTTATAAATTTATGAAGAAGGTCACTTTGCTTGGTCCTTATCTGAGATCCTTGCTGAATTACTGATCATGTGACCCCTTCCTTGCCTCAGCGTAGTTAGGGTACTGAGATACTGTTGAGAGCACACACTTTGATCATAGATGGTGGCCTCTCTCTTTTCATAGAGTTTTTCTATATCAAAGTTTCAACCTCCTCTTGAAAGAGCTTTTGCTTCCTATGTAAAGCCATATTCTTGCCCTGGCTGGTGTGGCTCAGTACTTGAGCGCCGGCCTGGAAACCAAAGGGTCACTAGTTCAATTCCCAGTCAGGGCACATGCCTGGGTTGTGGGCCAGGTCCCCAGTAGGAGGTGCATGAGAGGCGACTACACATTGATGTTTTTCTCCTTCCCTTCCCCTCTCTCTAAAAAAAGATAATAAAATAAAATATTTTTTCAAAAAGTCATATTCTTAAGATTCTTACATTTTCCTTGGTAAAGGTAAAACATTTTGACTTAGAGTAACTGGCTGTTGTGGGAAACTTTTGACAAAAAAACAAATAGTCAATATTTTCTTCTTTAACTGGTATGCCCAGGCCTCAGAACAAAAGCGTGAATGCAAGATCATCTCTTACAAAGCCGTTGTAACCTTCTGACACCTCCACTTACATTTCTGCTTCTTTCTACTCAACTGTACCTGACCTCCTTCATGAGCTACCCTTTCTTCAGGGTTTTCTTGGGAAAAAACAATCCCATTGTAAACCAGCTAGGCCAGAAGCAGATTTATAGAAGGAAAAGGAAAACCCTGGTCTAGAGCCAAAGCAAGGGCTATAATTAAGAAGTTTCCTGCACTTCAAAACACAGGCAAAATTATTGCTACAGAATTCAAACACTGTTAGATATGTATTATCAGGGACTACAGATCTATGCTAAGTAATTCAATTAATTTTTAGTCCCTAAAGTGGAAAAATATATTTGAAATTATTAAGGTAAAAAGGAAAAGTTACAAATAACACAACTACATAAAGTTTTAAGTAAATAGAAAATACATTACATAAGATAGTTTCAGAAGTCTTTCTTTTAAGGTTATACTAGGCTCAAAATTGTAAAGTGACAATGTAATGTTATATGTTCATAGCCTGAATTAAAAATAAATTTATTTTTTTTTTAAATTGGTAAACTTGCCCTGGCTCATGTAGCTCAGTGGATTGGGGTGGGGGTGGGGCTGCAAAGCAAACGGTTGTTGGTTCGATTCCCAGTCAGAGCACATGCCTGGGTAGCTGGCCAGGTCCCCTCTGGGGGACACACAAGAGGCAACCACACGTTGATGTTTCTCTCCCTCTCTTCCTGTCTCCCTCTCTTCCTTACCCTCTCTCTAAAAATAAATAAATAAGTTTTTTAAAAAATGGTAAACTGAAAAAATAGAGTTCAGATCATTTCAAACAGTATTCTGGGATGAACCTAATACTGAAATAAAAGGGAAATTTGTTCTCTCTTTTTATAAATAGGCTTAAGTGTGAACTGAGGGATTTAATAAGGAAAAAATAAAAATGTTAAATTACCAATTTAAAAATACTTAATATGTAGATAGACATCCCAATAGCCTTACTGAGC
>VMDR010015054.1:0-22761 GCA_007922815.1 Macrotus californicus | reverse complement strand
TTGACTTTACTCTTAAAAGTGTCATCCAAAAAGTCGGAGTGATCAGAATAACAACTCTACAAGATGAACATAATAGAGATTATTATTTGTGCGACTACTCATTTACTCCCACAGAAACTACTGACGGAGGAGAGCTAAAATGGTACCTAAGATTTAATTTTATTCTTCCACAATTGTGTTTCAGAATATCCCAAGTCACTTGGAACATGGAAGGTGACGGTTTGAGCTGAGACTGTGGAGAAGCGTTTAGTGAGAATTTACCATACACCATGTAAAAGAAACACAGACATTGTTTTTGATCCGCTTCATCTATTCAGAATACAGCAAGGGAGGGGAAAAAACGAAATAATACAGAAGTTCTTAAGAGGTCCAAAATATCAAAATTTAAATTACAGAGCCCAGAACAATGACATACAGAATAAAATAGGGCTAGCTGGAAAAGCCTTTGAGGAAGGTTACTGTTTGGAAAATTCCGGAACCGCATTTTGTTAAAGGAGGCAGATGTCCATTCCAGAGAGCTGGGCTGGAGCATGTGGTTTGGTGGGTCACTGCGTAGATGCAAAAAGCAAAATGAGCACAACATCTGTGGGACCCTAAGAGTTCCTGACAACCGGAAGATAGGAGCTGCAATCACTAAGTGGAACGCTACCTTTGAAAGGTTGTACTAGGTAAAATGGAAGTATTTCAGCTTTTTAAACAGAGAAGTAAGGTGTGATCAAATTTGCCTGCACTTAGGAGCTTCTACTTGGCAGCCATACATTCAACAAGCATTCACTGAATTCAACCCAATGTGTACCAGGTGCCAGGAACTGCTTTATGCAGTGAGAACAACAATGACCAAAGCAAACTCCCTGTCCGGTGGAGAGCTAGTAGAGAAAACAAACAATGCCTTACATAAATCTTAGATAACAATACAATGTGCAAATGTAATGAAGAAAAACAAGGCAAGGTACGGGGATTTGCGCAGTGGGGTGCAACTTCAGATAAGGTGGCCAGGGAATAATAAAGCTAATGCTTACATACTTCACTTTATATATGTAATAACATTTAATCCTCACTATAATTGTACAAGGTAGGTGTGCTATTCTTTTCCTCATTTTACACTTGCAGAAATAGACACACAAGGTGCCTTAGAAGCCTGACCAAGGGCATGCAACTAGAAAGTGACATAGTCATTTCAAAGTCAGACTGTGTGGCTTGAGTCCATCTTGCTAATCATCATGTTAATACTGCTCCATGACTTTGAGGAGGTGACTTTGAGCTGAGACCTCAATTAAGCAAGTGAGTCAGCCATGTGACGATCTGAGGAAAGCCTGCTCCAGAGGGAACAGCAGGTGCCAAAGGCCCGTCAAGGGTATGCTTGGCATGTTCAAGAACAGCAAAATTGCCTGCTGTGGCTGAAGCTCAGGTAGCAAGAAGGAAAATGGAGTCAGATCATTGATACTGTGGTATGTTGAAAGGAGAGTAGATAGTTTAGGTCTGAGTGTAAAATCACAAAGACCAATTGGCATAACACCGTCCAGGTGACAGGGGATGCTGGCCTGGACTAAGGTGTTGATGACGGCGAAGGTCTTTCTGACTGTCAACTTGGCTAGGCTACAGTCTTCAGTTTTCAATCAAACATGAATCTATTTCTGTAGATATGATTAAAGTCCCTAACCTGTGGACTTTAAATAAAGGAGATTAACCCAGATAAGCTGGGTGGGCCAAATTTAATCAGTTTAAGGGCCATAAAAGCTTCCCTGAAGAAAAATAACACCCTCAGCTTCAATTCTTCCTAATGGCTACCCCTACACATTTCCAACTTGCCTGTTCAGTCCTCACAGTAACGTGAACCAACTCCTTGCAATAAATATCTCAATACGTAGCTCCCAGTACATGGTGAAGGGGCAGACACTAGTCGGATTCAGAATACATGCTGAAGGTAGCATTAAACATTGGAGACAGCACGGGAGAGAGAGAGAAGCGCTCTCTGTCAAAAATGCCACCCTTCAGTTCTGCTCTCACTGTGAGGTTAGGGAACCATGGAGTGATCACCTTTTCTTAGCCCCCTTTGGCATTGTCTTCACATACTCTCATGTCTCTGGGCAAAAATATCAACAAGAACACAGCCAGCTGCTCTGCTGCCTCTTTGCATGAGCCGTTCAATGCTCCTAAGTTTGTTCAAAATACCTAAGTCTGTAAGTTCATATGACATTCAGAGTTCTTCCCTCAGAGTAGAGACCTACCAGATGTAACAGAAAACCAAATAAATGTCCCCAAATGGCAGAATAGTTAAATAAGACTTGGTCTATCCACACAATGGAAAATTATCAAACCATTAGAAAATGATGTTTGACAGAAAAAAATAAAAAGGCAAAAACAACTATAGTATTTTACTACTCAGGCTGATTCAATGTATTTCAGACAGGAATTCACACTTTCATGTAAATAAAGCTGAATTTAAATCCTGGGTTAAACACATGTTACCAGCAGACCCTTGTCCATTTGTCGAAACTCCCTGAGCCCCCAACCTCACCTCTCCAGACCAATATTATGAACATGCTCCACAGCCAATAACTGGCACAGAGGGAATCCAGTCACCCTTCGTGACAACGAGGGTGCCGTTGTACGTTTGATATAGTTTTTGTGCAGACACGTGTATGAAAAATACACACTATAGTATATATATTATACACACACATAGAGAACAAGGGGTATGTGTATTATTAATTCAACTAAAAACACACAAAAGTCTTTTTCATTTAACACCGACTACCAGATGCGAATCTCTGGTCAGATATGCGAGTTCATTCATTTAGGCAATAAATACTTACCAAGTGCCTTTATGGTCCCTGCACAAAATGCTAAGTACAGGGGAAAGAGCAGTAAATATAATGTTTTTTTTTCTTTAAAAAAAATGTTTTGTTTACTTGCCACGCTTTCCATAATGAGTTTGAAATACTTTTTAAATACATAAAATTATTTTTAAGAACAATGTTACGTCCCACTTATTAGGAAAAGAATGCTAAATGGATTCTCTCTAGCACTGGGTGTACAGAAAGAAAGTCCCCCCAAATACCTACAAGGGCCCTGGCTCCCCCCAGACAAGAAGAAGTCACCCTGAGCCTGCTCCCATTCATTACACCTGGTATGATTTTCCCCTGCTCTGTGTGGTTACAACTCAAACTTCCTTCCACATCTCTTGGGTGAGTCCTGCTATTACTTCAGGGAGCTGTTATGATTGCATCTCCTTTTATAATAGCCTTCAGAGTCTCCTGGACAGATTTCTGCTGGCCTCAAGGCTTCCTGGAAATGTCTGCCAGCAGGATTTGCCTTTACAGAAGCTGCCTCATCTGTGCTGAGAGAAAGTGTGTGTTTGGCTCAATTACCCCTTCCACTACCGTCTGTTTCCTGGCTGAAAGAAGAATTATAGGTAGATGATCTGTCTGGCTCTCCTATCACAGACACCCTCCATGTCCCCGATTTCTGTCTCTGAAAAAGGAGCACAGTCGTGGCCACCGTGCTCATCTCCCTAAATGAGATACCTCAGCAGTTATCAAGTGGGTGTAGAAATGCAAACACACCATTCTGACGTGAAAGCGTGGCATAAACCGTGGGACGTGACGATGAGCACATCTCCGAGCATTTTTCCTCTGGGGCACTGCTTCCATAGCTCACAAGAAGGATGCTACCTGGACCAATTTCACGTAGCTATTAGAAAGAGCACTGAAAATGTTATTTTAAGCTACTGGAAAATTATCCTCCAAAAAAAATGTCAGCTTAGCGCTTATCGATAGTAATTTGAAACACACAGAATGTCAGGGTGAACTATGTACTCCTGTCCTTTTAGATAAAATATACTACAAGAGTTCAGAAGCATTTATTCAAATGCCTCTCCTGAGAGGTTAACAGGGCTGCTGCTGCTGGAACATCGGGTGCACTGGATGCGGAAACCCCAAGGAGTCCGAGGCTCTGCTGGAAGATTAAGGACTCTCAGCTCCCTGTGTCACTGCCGGCTCCCAGTGTCCTCATCAATCTCCCCGGCAGGCTGTGGGGGGGGTTGCTTTCTTGCTGCAGTTTTATAAACAGGGGGAAGTAAGCTATTGTTGCCACAAACACTCGTGCTTGACTACGAAAAGATAAATACTTTAACTCTTAAGCTTTAGAAAGTAAAAAAATCTGGCTGAACTCCAAGAAATATGGAAATTAGGTCACTGCATACCCACAGGAATTGGCTCACCAATAAACAAGCCCCAGCTTCTTCTGTAAGCCCCAGGTGCTGACTCTCCATGGTGACATCACACAGACACGAAGGGACCCTTCAGAGGCCGACACAAAGATTATTCATCAATAAGTATTACTTATTGTTGAAGTTGGTTGTTGATTCCATCTGCGCTCTACTTCTGCTGCTTTCCCTGTGTGCAGAGCACTCATGCCAGAACTAATTACTCCCTTCTCCGCGCTCTTGCAGCAGGCTGCTTGTGCCGCTCTCTGTCTGGGCTGTCACCAATTTGTGCAGATCTGTCCTCTTCCCTAACCATGACCCACACCTCCTGGACAATACCCCACGTAAGATACGCCCTGTGGGTAGATCCATGGTAGGGGATTGTGTCCACTTCAAAAGCACAGTGTTTGTAGGATTACCTTGAATCCACTCTGATTTTATTTTCTTACCAAAAAAAAAAATAGGAAGTGTTCACAAAATATCAGCAAGGATTGAAGAACTGAACAACACCCTCAACCAACTGGATGTAATTTACGTCTATAGAACGTGAGCAACAGCAGAATAAGCCTTCTTTTCAAGTATACACCAAGTATACTTTTCAAGTATATTCACCAAGACAGAACACGCCTTGAGAAACCCAAAAGAACTGAAATCATAAAATGCATTTTCTCTGACCATAAAGAAATGAATCTAGGAATTAGCTGAACTACAGTAGGAGAACACACACATGTTTGGAAGTTAAAACACACAAGTAATCCAGGTGAGAAAGGGTAAATCTCCAAAGAAATTGGGAAACATTTCAAACTGGATGAAAATGAAAATATAGCATACCTCTATTTTTGGTATACAGCTAAAGCAGTCCTTGGAGGGAAATTTTTGCCATTAAATGTTTACATTAGGAAAAAGAGCTATCAAACCAATAATCCAAGGAGTTAGAGAGAACAAAATTGAGCCAGGATAAAAAGTCCCACAACTCTATAGCTGTCCTACGTGGGCACCTGTACAGACTCGCCTTAAGGAACATCCCCGATACCAGGCTTTCTGTAAAATGCAGAGGTGCCCAGCATCTCCAGAGAAAGCGCTCCAGCTGCAGTAGTGAATTTACAGAGCTCCACTGTGAGTGAGGCATTTTCCCAGGCACAGGAGGGTGACAAGGGCATGTTTCCTGCTCTCACATGTTTTCAAACCCATGTGAGGCCAGAAATTAAAAGCTAAAACTGAAGTTCACAATATGGTGGGAATTGTGAAACTAACATAGAGGGTAGAGTGTTGACGTCAGGCAAGTCCATGATGCCCAGTTTTCTTGAAACTTGCTACTCATACTATATTTTATGAATTTTTCTTTTAATAAAACTGCATAGTTAAAGCTTGTAACTTGTCCAGCTACATTCACCTCTAGTACTATTTCTACTACGAGAGAATGAGGAGAGATTCGGTGGTCATTATTGGCCCTGTTAAATTAGTGGAGGCTGAGATCTAGAGGTCTTACTCATTGTCAAGATTTATTAATATTTTCAAGGACAGACACGATCAGAGGTTTGGACAAAACAGAGACATGTATGGGACACCGAGGAAGGGTAGCCTCCAGCCCTGCCAGGCCCTCCCTTCTCCTTTAGGACATTCCTTCTCTGGTCTAGGAAAGATAAAGTCTCTGAGGTGAGTGGAATTGCCTCACTGGTGGCGGGGGAGATGTTTAGTTATGGAGCAATTTCACTTTATCCTACTGTTTACTTGATCGTTTCCAGGAAGCCATACCTCACAAATTCATAGATTCTGGGAATATCTACTATATGCAACACTTGACCAGTGACATCCTTGACTGTTAAAAACAGTCAATAGATTCGGATAGGGTAATAATTAATTACCTCCCAGACACATAACTTATTCCATTTCACTCTTGCAATGAGCACACCAGGCAGGCTTTGTTAGACCCATTTTCAAGATGAGAAAACTCAAGTGACAGTCACTTAAGTGACTTGCCACATAGTTGAACCCCAGGCAGGGAATGGGACCCCAGGGCTGGCAGGTTGTGTCTGTATCACATCACAGTTTTATTATAACTGCACAGGTCTCTGTCATCTGGCCGTGACCCCACTGGCTCTGGAGCAGGAACTGAGGCGGGTCTCCTACAGGACCGCCCCTTGACTGGCCACTGTGAGGCCTCAGAACAGAAGGGGTGCACAGAAGTGTTACAGGAATTTGCTATGGACTCCCTTGGAACAATTTGGTATCTGTGCCAAAGGAACAGTTTCAGGCCCTGGGGGCCTAAAGGAGTTAACGCGTACACGCCCCAGCCCCACTGAACGTGAACAGTGAGAAAACCTGCATTAACATCCTTTGCCCTTGAAGTGCATTTTATAAATTTAAAGGGGATTCATTATAATAGTTGTCTATTAAGGTGTAAGATTCGGGCTACTAGCTTTAATTTTACTTGGTAGGTCTTGACATGAATTTTGGAATCATATTCCTTCCAAAGATACAAGGGACAAAGAAAAGGTCATATGTCCTCTAGAAAAAAACAACACAAGGTTGGGGCTAATTTTGTGATGTCAGTCTTTAACAGTCTTGGAGCTATTCACTCTGTGGAGAACTCGGTGGGACTTTTTTTTCCCTTTTGATGTGGACCATTTCATTCTGTGCTCTTTTTTCCAACTCAGTGTATTTTATAATGATATCCATCATGTCTGTTTGTCAGTTTATGGCAGCTTAAAAAAATTGCCTCAAGGCCAGTAATGAGAAGAAATCTTTCCCACTTCCTCTAGATTGTTTTATTTGCTTCACAGTTTTCTGCACCAAATAATAAAAAATAACGCTTTCGAAACTGTCCTTCATCTTGCCTCTTTTTTCTTCTCCTTTTACTCCTCTCTGGTTTGTTGATATTTCCTTAACTACATTTATTCTATTGTGCTTTGTTCATAATTAACAAGATATAAAAGAGAATATAGTCTCAAAACGGAAAGTGTTCCAAAGGCCTTTTTCAGCTAGCCTTTAATCCAACATAAAGGAAACTCGCTGCAGAGATCGATGTAGACATGCATGTGGATGTGGATGTAGATGGATAGCTATCTATGCATCCTTAACAAACAGCCCAAACTTTAAGAGCTATTCATTGAAATAGGGAAATCAATATATGCCAGGGATGAGGGTGAACGCTTAGCTGAATTCTCAAGAAACTGCTAGCTGACTTCAATATGGAAAGAAACTTTTAGTTTTCTTGGTTCAAGTATATTAGCACCTGGAAGTAGAATGTGTCTTGGGAAGATCAATTGTTTCTGCTGTTATTAGAAATATGTTTAGAAGATATTCCTGGGTGGCATGTCTTTTATTCAATATATTTTTTTATCTTAAATCCCTGCCAATCTAAAATGTCAAGTTGTGCAATAATTCCATGCTTGGGTTACCATTTAGCAGCCAGCGCTTGGCATTTCACAAAACACTATTTCCAGTGCCATTCTATCACACAGAAGCTTTAAGCTACCTTCTGGAGTCAGTAGGCAGATAATAAACTATTCTAGGACCAATATTTTCTAATAAACATTCCTGTATCTTCCCTTTTCTGAGAATTGTCTGTATAGTTAGCATGCTTCGTCAACTATCGATTCTTGATTACCAAGCATTTAACAGAGGATACCTGGAAAATCAGTCTTTCGTAATAAAAAATGGTGAATTAATAAAATTTATTTTTATTTGCTTTAGACCTCAAGCTATGCTTGCTTGAAGGAATGAATGAATGAGTAGATGGATGGATGGATGAACACACAGATGGACAGATAAGTAGATGGGTAGATGAAGTAGGTTTGACTACTCTTCTGGGAAGAACTCTACTCTAAAACTAAATTGCAAAGCAAACTGGTACATGAGAGCTCCAACCCCCACCAACAGCTCTCTGTTCTGCTCCTTGAAAGGAGTAATGGGAATCATCTGTCACCCTCATGTAGAGCACTAGCCTAGGCTAAACTTTCCCCTTCCTTAAAGCCAATATTGATTTGCTTACATTCTCCGTGGAATCAGGGAAGAAACCTTAGAGACGTAAATGTCTCTAGATGCCCACTGCACTATCTTTACAACTTTGAAGAACAACAAACAGTGAGTAGTTATGTGACTGTTAGGAAAAGAGCCATGGTGTAAGGAAAATAAAATCATTTTTTAAAAGTAGCTAAAAAGAAAGTTGATACAGTTGAAAAATTTGAGTTGCAAGTCCTTACACAATCTCTGGTTGCCTATTGAGATACGAACTGCCCTCATTGCCAAGGCAGAACAGGTGTCCTATATAAAAATATCGATAAAAGCCCAGTGTCTGGGGAAGAATATCCCCCAGAGATGCAATGACTTTTGTGTGTATCTAGATCAATTGGTTTCTACAAAGATAAAGAGAAGAATCTATGCCTGCTTGGAAGGGCTCTTCAAAGGAAAGTAAGAGAGAACCAACATATAAAATATATTATTATATTGTTGGTACAATTTATTATTGTGCCTGACATCAATGAGAAAAAAAAAAATATATATATATATATATATTTCTGTCTTTGTCAGTTCTGGCTGATATAACAAACTACCATAGACTGGGATGCTTTAACAACAAACACTTAATTTCTCACAGTTCTGGAGACTGGGAAGTCCAAGATCGAGTTGCTGGCATATCCAATGTCTCCTAAGAGCCTGTATCCTGGTTTGCAGATGGCTATCTTCTCACTGAATCCTCACATGCTCTCTGTCTTCTTCTTATAAGGTGTTAACCCCACTCATGGGGGGGCTCCACCTGTATGACTTAATTACCTTCCGAAGGGCCCACCTGCAAATACCATCACATTAGGATTCAACATGTGAATTTGCAGGGGGACACAAAAGGACCACTACTAACATTATACTATACAATACGATGTGGTACAATATGATACTAAACTAAGCAATATATAAAGCCTTTTACCCTCAGCTCTCAAACATTACGGGGAAAATGTGGCTGCTTAGTAACTCATATTCACTCATCATTTTTAAATATTTCTTTGCCTTCTCATCCTTTTCCTCTGTTATCTTTCATCTCTATTACCCACACACATGCACAAAAATTACTATTCATGTATTTTGTCTTGTTCAGTAAAAAAGGTATGCTTGGCCAAAGGGCAGGGGTGTGTGTGTGTGTGTGTGTGTGTGTGTGTGTGTGTTTCCTTCAGTAGTTTATTAAAAGGAATTGTTTAATGAGAAAGCTTTGACAGTTGAGTGTGGGATTTCCTTGAGCACAAACCAGACTCTTATGGAGAGCCTCATCAGTCACTGTTACCAGGGAAAGGTGATAACAAGCTAGGAACAGGCTACACACTGCCCACAGCAGCAGGACATAATAAGGCCCTCTGTTGGATGCTTTTGCTTACACTGAAAAAAAAAAAAGAAGTTCTCAGGCAATTTGTGACTTTAGAAGACCAAATATTCATCAGTGATTTACCATGCTTTGGGCTAAATCTCCTCTTGGATACAGGTCTTTCAGGTGCTGGCTGTATAGTGATTACATTTGGGTAATCAGCCCCTAGCCCCTCCCTGCCCTACAACCACAGTAAACCTGCTTCACTCTTCACAAAACCACCCCTGCAGAGAAGTTCCTAATCTCGCCCCAGAAGACTGACAGGTGTGGACAGGAAATATCTCCATCGTGGGAATGTTGGTACCACTGGATTACAAAAAGTGAAGCAGATTATTTTCCTGAATTTTTGTCTTTGTGCCTCAAGGCTCTAGAAAAGATTTACGAACTCTGCTCTTCTTACTGAAATGAAGAGCCCTTCATTTGTGCATTATCTCATGGCATCACTGTATTTGCAATCGCACTGGTGAAATTTTAGCTTCGGGCGGCACCTCCTAGAGGTATTTATATTTTAGAATGCCTCTACATAAACAGCAATATTCCATTGGGATAAAAATAATAGCTATCACTAAGAGTCTATTTTATACCAGACAATGCTGCTATGGACTATATGCTATGGACTGAATATTCATGCCCCCCTCCCCTCAATTGCCAAGTGGAAACTCTAATTCCCAATGCAATGGTATTTGATGGTGAAGCCTTAGGGAGGTAATCAGGATTAGATTAGGCTATGATGGTGGCCCCCATGATGGGATTAAGGCCCTTTTTAAAAGATGAAGAGATACAGAACCTACCCTATCTTGACCCCTCCCCTCTTCTCTTTAATCCAGCCAGTCCATAGTCATTTGTTGTACCCATTTGAATGAAGACTGTTCAGTTTAATTCACACGAGATGTGAGCTGTCTCCAGAGAAGGGGTATAATCTTGAGTGGTGCAGCACCTTTTAGTGGAGGGCAGGGCCTGGAGAGAGACGGAGCTGGGGGTCACCGGCAGCCAATACTCTCAGAAGTGGGAAGTCATGAATCTTATGTCAGTGAAGGAGTGATCTGGGTGGCACACCAACATCACCTGCACATGGGCCATAAATTGGGAAAATTCACCAAACCAAAAAGATTTAAAACAGGTGTTCCTCAAGAAATACTGATAGATCTGAATCCACAGGAACAGAGATGCTTAACCAGGCAAGCTCATCCAGAAGAGGCACATACAGATTAGGAGAATTTAAATCGAGGAATTAAAAAAGCCAGTGTGACTGGAGTAGAAAGCAAAGTGGGTGCCTGGTGTGGAACGGGACCACATTGTGCAGAGCTCTGGGGCAAAAGTAAGGACGTCACTTTTATTCAAAGAACAATGGAAAATTCTTGACCATTTTAAGTCCAGGACTGACAACAGGACTGTGTTTCAAGAGATTCCTCTGATCCCAGGATGGAGACGGAAGGAGAGGTTGAAGACATTTAGGCAAACAGGTAGAAGGCCGCTGCTGCCCTCCAGGATGCAGAGACGACGTTTGCTCCAACACAGTGGTGGGGTGATAGCAGAGATGGAAAGGAGCACACACCGTCAGATGGTATCGAAAATGAAAACACAGGGCACTCAGTGATTGGACCGAAGGATAAAGGAGAAGGCGGTGTTGAGGATGACTCCTTGGACCCTAATTTGTGCACCTGGGTGTATGGACATGCCTTTTGCTGAGACAGGGCATTGGAAAAGGTGACCTTCACTTAAATGGTGAAGATTGAGGGTTACATTGTGGGCAGGTTGAATTACTTTCCTTGTGAGATAATTGGGCCACTGGAGATGTAGATCTGAGTTGCACAGAAGGTCTAGGTATCAGGTAGAGATCTGAGTATTCTGTGTGCAGTTTACAATCATAGCCATGTGCGTGCATGCGATTACTGAGAAAGAGCATGCAGAGTGAGAAGGAAAGAGTCCCAAGTAGGAGCCGTGAGGAATATTGAGAGACACATGCAGAAGGCTGAGAGTGTAAAGGACGTAAAGACACAAGGGCAAAATGGCAGAAAAAACCAAGGCTAATCTGTCTTCGGGAGAGAGCGGACATCGGTGTCCAATACTACTGAAAAGTCAAGTAAGATGGAACTGAAAAGGCCCACGGGCCTCTGCGACACTGATGTCATTGGGAACCTCACCACTTCGATGAGCGTGGAAGACAAGGCGGCCTGGGTTCAGTAGTGAATGGGTCTGGAGAAAGTGAAAAGCTTAGTTCAGACTACTCAGGCAAGGGGAGTAGACTGAAATAGGGCAAGGCTCTAGCAAGAGTGGAACGAGGAGGAGTTCTGTTTTCTCTGTTTCCTGTGAAAAATCTGAGCACATGTAGAAGCCGGGGAAGAACTTGACTGAGTGGAGAGAGGCTGAATGTGTGAGCAAGGACAGGGTTAGTGCATAGGCTAAGGTATCTCACAGCACAAATGGAGGGACTGGCATCGGGTTGGGAAACAGGTGGCTCCTTTAGCCTAACAGGAGAAAAAGAGGACAGGGAAGCACAAGTCAACGGAAGTTTGGACATCTGGGATCCAGATGTGAGTGAGTACCCATCGGGCCTTCCTTGACGGGGGGGAGTGGGGGTGAGGCTGACACAATAAATGCTTATTTAACTAACTGCATTGCACTGGATTGGACTGAAGAGGGAAACTGACCCAAATAAAGTAAAATAAAAAGAATAAACAGGAACATTAAAAGTGTGAAGAAGCACCCAGAAAAGAACCAAATTAACTGACCATAGAAAGGTACCAGGAAAGAAGGATCAAGCCTGAACTGTTTTGCCTGCACCTGCTCAAAGCTCCTTGGTGCCGTATTTAAGAAGCAGAGGCCCGCTGTCTGATGGCTCACACCGGGGATAAGACCGAAACCTTAGATCATCTTCCCCAACTGTTGCAACTTCTGCTAAAAACTAAATCAGCATTTCTGAGAGTAGCTAGTTTTGAAAGACATACAATAAATTGTTCTCTAGGGCCTATTTAAGAATTTGGAAAAAATATAAGGCAATTTAAAAAGCAATAAGCTACTTTACTCAGCAGTCTGACCATCTAAAAATGCATCCTGCTCCAGCTTTCAACTCTGTCTTCTGCATCTTTGATTTTTATCACTAAGAAATAACGTTGCAATTCTTCTCTCCAAATGAATATGTTACTGGCAGTGTCCAAAAGGGAGGAGAACAAATCAGAAAACACATATAAGCTTCTTTGTATTCTTCTGGGTGCCCAATTAACCTAATTTTCATAATTAAGACCGTTTACCTTTATCCAAGTACTTAACACAAGAAAACATGCAATGAGATTAGGCTCTTAGTGAGAAATAAAATTTTCAAAATGCACCAATACTTACAATCCAAGTATAACTATTATCATTAAAAATTTAATATTTTATTTATTTTGGTATTATGTCATTTCACTTTATGACTACAATCATATTTCTCAGTAATAACACTCTCCATTTCCAATTAAATACTGATTCATAATTTTAGATTATTTGTTAAAAAATTGTGCATTCTGAAAAGTTGAATATAGTGATTACTATTTTCAGATTTCTATAGAACTTTTAAAAAATTCTTAAAAACCCTTGGAAATCATTTTATTTTCATCCAGAGTAAGTGTGAATGTTTAAACAAAATATCTAAGATGTATTCACTAAGCAATGTGTTGTGAATATTTTGGTTCACAGAAAAAATCGTAGATTATAGTGTTAAACAAAAACAAGAAGGATAAATGTAATGGACTGAACACACAGAAACACTTGGATGCCTTCTCAAATTTCATTAAATGAGTGGAAAACTATTTTTAGACATGGAGATACAAGAACCCAGTGAATGGGAGAAGGAAGAAAGGACAACAACCCTGTTTTAGAAGCTGGGAAACAGAAAAACAAGTGCCGCTGACTCGGATTCCAATTGCATTGCCCAGATACTGAAAAAGGGCTGGAGAAATGTGGGAGGGAAGGGGGAAGGAAAAAACACAGGGCGGGGCAAAAATACGTTTTTAGTTGTGAGTACACGAAACACAGAGTTTATTCTTGCATTATCCTTTATTAATTATTGTATTATTTTCTACATGAACACCTAGAAAACTACTTTTGCCTCACCCTGTACTATTTCAGGGTTGGGGGATAAGAAGGGTAAACCCCAAAGCCAGGACGTAGGGAGCAGAGATGTGCACCTAAGGAAATAAGACGACAACTAGATGGATTGGAGTATCCAATGCTTAGCCCTATATTTCAGTTTTTTGTTTTTTTTTTAGTTAAATTGGCTTCTGGAGGCCTAACCACCATTTTTAGCATCTGTTTCCATAGGAAAATGTGTTTCACATTAAAGCAATCTATTAATAATCCTATACTTTGAAAACTCACACTTGTAACATCACAAAGCCCAGTCATTCATCAGTCAGATTGCAGATGTTCACTCCTACAGATAAGCAGTTTTTAATAAATCAGGGTTAAATCAGACTGGTAAAGATGGCTCATAAGTCTTCAACATATCTCTCCCTGCTTACTGCCTTCTCCTTGCCAGTGTTCTAATATATTGCTTTGCTTTCTTCTCTCCTGGCTTATCTCGTGTGTAGGTGATAAACACAGGGATGGCCAAGGACCAAGACTCACACCCCTGCACATGCTATGCCCTCACAGGCTATCGCTACAATTCGTGTTTAATTTCTGGTTGGATTCATTTCACCAGTTCCTGTCATATGGTGTAGCAAACCTGGAGTTCCTTGCGGTTTCTCCTCAAAGTGCTTGGGCACATCGCATGCCTAAGACAGTTCACTTCTTGGTGGGCCAATGTGCACTATAGTCTCATACACCTGGGTTGCCTCAACTCCAGAACTTGTCCCTGCTATAAACCAAGATATCTGAGACCCACCTGAAATCACATTGCAGAGACTAGATAAAAGTTCTTTTATGGCCCAGAAAAATCATCAGAGCCCAAGAAGCCACAGCAGAAGACAATGGTAAGTTTGGAAGTTCCAGCAAGTAGGCAGGGCCATACAGGAGATGTCTGAAGAGGGAAGTTAGAACCACTGTGATTTTCTAGGGCAGGCTATAGGCGTCTCCTGGGTTCCAAGAACCCAGACAGACTCGGGGGAGAGTACCCAGTACGCAAAGAGTTTGAGAGTCAATTGTTACAATCCAAGAAGAGCCTTTGAGAACCTGGACACGGGGGAAGCCCCCTGGGGATTCACGGGCACTGTCAGTGAGACTTGGTTCTGGGCAGAGCTCCTGTTCCAGAAGTTCCGCGAGAACATGGTGAGACAATAGAAATCGTCCCACAAATTCCCACTACATCTGTCCTCGTGTGTTTGATTTTTAGCGCTCAGCAAGTTGCCCTCGTCTGTGCTTTGCTCACTGCTTCATCTGCTCTCGGTCCTATTTGTTTTATTTTACCCACTGGGTCCTCAGCGCTAAGTTTTGCTCTACACTGATCCCAGTTGCCAACTATCAGCTGAACATGGCACTGTGGGGAGGGAAAGGAGAATGATCGAGCAGGAACTTTATCGGGTGAAGATGCCCAAGAGCAGCAGAGGACAAGGAGCCTGGCAATCGCACCGTTTGAGAAATCCATCAATGACTTCTCAAGAGATCTGTAGATCTACAGTCTCCTGGTTACTTTAAAAGAGTATACCACATATTTAAAAATCAAAATACATGCTTTACAGCATGAACCTTTCACTGAATCAGAAGTGAAAGGCACTATAAGCATATAAAAGCCAGGCTAGATAGAGTTGCTTGCCAACAATGATGACTAAGATGAGTGAAATCTTTGTAAATGGTCCTCGGGACCTGACATGGTGGTGAAATGCTTCAGTATCTTACTTACTGGGTGGGGGAGAGGCAGGTGATGGCACTGGGTGCTCTCTGATTCGAGTTTATATGATTTATAAAAATAGATAGTTCCAATGCTGAAGCATCAACTTGATTATTTAGGTCTGAGTTGGGAGCATTTGTGGAGATTGTGGGATATTCCTTCCACATACATCTAGGATAGTTTCCAAGGATATAACTTAAAGACCAATCTTGAGTATGGTGGGGAAAAAAGTATTATTTGAAGTTGAGTTGGGACTAAAAGTTTTACCTGCAATTTATATTTTTTTACTCAGGGCCCATTTTGTGTCAGAGACAATGAGTCCCAGATAACACTGCATAAAAGATGACAGCCCCTTTCCAAATTTTTTTCAACTACTCTTTGCTCTTCCTTCACCACCTCCCCTGTTTTCTCACCCTGTTCATGCATGAACTTACTGAGATAGGGATGTCTAATTGACTAGATATGTCTCTGGATTACTTGGAAACAAAGCGGCTCAGACACTGCTGGAGCACAATCACAAATCACCTGGGTAGCACGGGATCAATGCCACTGCTGAAGTGCACACTTCTGCTGACATTCAGGTGAGGAAGAGACGAATTCCTGCTGGTCCGGTAGAGAGGCTCTGGGCACTTCCTCTGGGCCTTGGCCACATCAGGGGAAATCAATAGGTAGACTTAAGCATCCAAAAATGTTAATTTTTTAATTAATTTATGAATGGCTAAAGAAACCAGATACAGTCTGTTATAGGGGAAGAAAATCGATGGAAAACATTAAAATTGTCTTCAGTACTTGAAGGACTGCCAAGTTGTGAAGGATACATATTAATTTTGAGGTCCTCCGCAGAGAAGAACCAGCATGTACCAGGGGAGGAATGCAAGGAGGCAAACTTAAATTCCACAAAATAAATTCTTTTCTAACAACTTAGAATTAGAAAAAGTTGTGCTAAAAAGTCAATCTTTTCCTTCAAAAATCAACCTAGAGCAAAGAGACCAATATGAAAAGCATATACTCCGCATAAACACTTTCTCCACCTAGACAATTCCTGGAAAACATAAAGTGTTGAATATATTTTTATGTTCATGTTAATTATAAATGTTAAAGACAAATATCCCCTTAAAATATAGAAATGTACTGTACAGGGGTTGTTTTCCTCACAAAGAAACAAGTGAGTCCTGCAGAAGAGAAACTCAGCCAAAAGTTATTTGTATGAGCATTGATCAATTATGAAACCCCACAGCAGAATAATAAGAGAAAAACTGAATTCAGATGAAAACAAATATGTCATCAACCGCTTTGATGACAAATTCTGTATAAATACATTAAGCAATAGGGAAGAGTGCAAAGAAAGAGCTTGACACATTTTGATGTCCCTGCTGACACACACATTCTTCAGAACTCTCGAAAGACCTATTTCTCCATAACTAGGTTAAGTATCATCGACAGGTGTATTTCAGAAGTATGGTGGAGGCATTGGGATTTACAAAAAACACAGTGGATCTTATTCCTATGTCACAGTGGAGCTGTGATATATTCCAAGGACAGACACACGCTCTAATCATTTGAAACAAAGGGACAGAATCATTCATCCAACTAATCAATATGAATTCCCTGGTCCAGAAAAGAAGTATAAATCAACAGCTGCTCCATGGTCAGTTTTTGCATCTACCCCTCCTCTGAAGCAAAAGAAGGGAAGAGGTGGAACATGTGTCAGCAGGAAAACAACCTGGACTTTTATATTGACAGGCATAGCCACTGGGCAGCAAATTCTCCATGGCAGCTATGTTAGATCGATGCTGCTGAAGGTAAGGAAGGGAAGTTTGTGGGGCTTGGGTATTTATTACTTTTTTTGCCTGATCACTGTTTGGGGTATTGCAGAAGATGCTGTTGTTTGTTAGGAAATGTGGGAGAAAAGAAAAATCATGCCCAGTGTGCCTCTGCCCATCTGGCAAGATGCACATTCAACTTTAAGTATTTGGCTTGTATACTGTTCTGTTTCAGGTTGCTCAGTTGCTATATTTTTCATGAACACCAGATACATATCACAGTCCTAAGCTGCTTCTCTCTTCCCATTATAACTTCCCCTCATTCTCAGGGTAAGCAAATGACTTCATGACTTGGTTATGAAAACTTTGCCTGCTGAAGAGCGTAGTGTGGCTTGGCTCTCTGCCTCCCTCCCCCTTCGTTCCTCTGTGTGCATACTCATCCATCATGCATCCTTAGCAGTCTGTCTACTCCTCAGTTACAGCACTGACCCATGGAATATATCTGAAGTTATAATAATTTCCTATAATAATTTCTATCTCACTCACCAGGCCAAGGACTTTACACATGCAGGAACAGGTTTCTTTTGCCCTTCTGATGGGCCCTGAGATATGATGCCCTATCACCCTGGAAGGGAAAGCTTATTGCCTCAGTTGCTGGGAATGCTGTCAATCTTCAGCAACTGCCTCAGATACAGAGCTGCCTTGCCTAAGGTCACCCCCATTCCTGGGGTGGCCTATATCTAATGACTGATTGGTGCAGGGATTTAACATCCTGGCCCTCCAGGCCCAACCTGGAATAATCCTGAATGGCCATTCCAGCCCCAAAGCCCCCATGGGTCCAAGCAAGAGTGTTGTTGGGCCAGGACTACAGCTCAAATTCTCCAGTTCCTAACTTTTTCCTTCCCTTCAATTAAGTGTTGATCCCGAGGTCGATCCTAATTAAGCATCCTGCTTACTAAACTCTATCTCAGAGTTGACTTCCCCAAAAACTCAATCTGAGACAACTCCTGTAGTCATCCCACAGAAGTCTCTACCCAGCCCTGTGCTGGTGAAGGCTGACAAACAGCTCTTGGGCAGGGGAGCCCGGATCTGCACTGCTTGTACATTTCTGTGGGGTATACTCTCAGCATAGCTGATATGAAGCTATTGATGACTTATCAACCAATTCACTGAATTCCTGAGAAATTTAACTACTGTTTCTCACAAATGAGCCAGCTTAAGCACCTCACTGTCTTTAGTCTATGTGGATACGTAATACATTTTTGCTGAATTGAAGAATTAGTAATTGTCAAGCTCTTCATTTTTTGTGTTTCATTTAATACTCATGACAACCTTATGATTATATATTTTCCATTCTACAGAAGAAAAAACAGAATTTCTGAAATAAATCGTTCCACAAAACATCAAGACTTGCCTTCACTGCCAGAAATGAGCAAAGACATAAAGTTTTTGAAATATGCTAGCATCCATTTACTTATTCAACCATCTATTAATTCAAATAATTATTAATGAGTGCTTCTTTTTGTAGCTGAGCCTTGAAAGATGACTAGGATTTAGCCCATCTGGTAATGAAGGCAAGCATTCCAAAATCACAATACTAAGAAATTGGTGGGAGGGGTGGGGGCTGTAGAAAGCAGGCCACTGTTAAGACTAAAATATAGGATACAGATGAGGAATTGGAGGGCAGTGAGGCTAGGGACAGACAGAGAAATACCAGGCACAGACCCCTGGCCTTTCCACCGTGAGGTTATTGTCTTAGATCAACATTTAACCATGGGATTGTACTGGATTAACCATTTGACCTTGTGTAAGTGTGTGGGTGGTTGATCATATTGCTGTTATTTTATGGATATAGGGAATGCTTATGACCAAAACTAACATCCCCGTAATGTTAGAAATTGCAACTTTAGGGAAAGGATGGGAGCAAAAAGACCGAAGCACATACTTGATATAATACATGCGTTCCTTCACATTGAAACTCATGATGTAAGCTGGTCATCAAATCAATTTAGTATTAACCAGCCTTTTATAATAAAATAAATAGTAGATGTGAAGACTGACTGTGGGAATGGGGAGTGGGCTGTGTAGAGGGGAGCAAATGGGAAATTGGGACAACTCTAATAGCATAAACAATAAAAATATTTAAAAGAAAAAAATAAAGTCGTAAGTTTTATAATGAAGAAAATAAATAAATGAGAGTAAAAATATCAGAATGCATCAAATGACATTGTTTTATGAGGATTTCATTTCACGTATTGATGTTTAGCCGCACACACATGCAGACACAATGAAATGTGAGGAGAGGCTCGAGGACATTAGCCACGGAAAGGCCATGTTTGGATTGCCATCGCTGCTCCCTGAGTGAAACCTTCCCTGTGTGGGTACTTGGGGGTCCTCAGATATAGCTTGAAAGATTGTTTTGAAGATTAAATCAATTCATAGAGATCCCGGAACTGAGTAGTTACTCAGTAAATGGTGATGAGGTTTTATGGAAATCATCCATTATGTAAGAAGAAATGGCCTTTTATGTTCCAAAATTTTTAGCACATAAAAGATGCAGTGCTGAAGAGAAAGGAGAACACCACAAGTGAGTATACTCAGGAGGTTTTCCTATGGAGCGTTAAAGACATCACAGGACTGGCAGGAAGGCAATGCAGTGGAGTTAGGGACACAATGCAGGGTGTTGCCCATACCAGTGAGGTGGTAATGATCGCCATTTGAGTGACCTCTCCCTGCTTTTCCTGAGTTTGCGCCTCATCACCATCTCCCTCTTAGCCTTCCCTCTCTTAAATAGTTAGACATTTGGGAGAAACTTTCCATTTGTACCTTTTGGCTTACAGAGAAAAAGAACAAAAGATGCAGATATCACCAGTGTGGGTTTTCAGGAAGTTTTCTGTCAAGCCTGTTTCCAAATGCCAATAAGAACTGTGTCACTTAAATCAAATAAAATTTTAACTTTTGGGAAACTGTCATTTCTTGTTCTAAAGTTAACAAATCAAACCCTAATCAGAGAGAGAAAGAGAGAGGGAGAGAACTACTTAGGATCATGAGCATTTTTTAAATTTAGAAATTTAAAATACTTCTAAAAGTTTGAAGAAAAGTTTAAATATTAGAAAAAAATCAAGAGAAAACCTAAAATATAGTAAGCTTTAGCAAATGTAGAAGGCGTTGGTGTGGAGAGGGGAAAGAAATGCCTAATAGGCAAATAATCTCTAACAATAAATTGCAGTTAAGGAAATAATTAAGTACAAAATTGGGTAAAATGTGCTTTAAGAGGGAAAAATACATTTAAAAAATGGTATTTTCCTAATCGTTAACTGACACTTGGTCTATCTTTCTGAAACTAAAGAAAAAAATTTGAAACTAAAGAAAAAATTTTATAGACATTACACAGCAATGTTACAAAACAACATCTACTCATCTAGGGACTGATTCCACACAGCTTTAAACAAAAAAAAACACCACAAATTGAAATATTTGTGAGGGATCAGTCCACCAGGGAAGAATTTAATGACCCTTGCCCTTATGTATTCTCTGGGATCTCATGGGAAGAGTGTTACTACATGTGGGGCAGCTCTAATTACAAGAAATAATTGCAGGTGAATACAAGGCAGTTCCTATCTCAGATGATAAATTATACTGAGACAAGGACACCCTGTATGAAACGCTAATGCTTCTGTCTCCACGACATTGCAAGGAAATGTCAAGTCCAAAAAATAAACCCAAGGAAAAGCACATTTGACAAAAATCTACAAACGGGAGCTGGGTAGTCCATCTGTAGTGGAGGTTCAATCAGTAAACACATGGTAGACTGATACCCACAGGTATACTCATTTGCTAATATTAAGTATACGTCTCTCAGATCAGAGAGCACATTGTAGTGGGATGGAATAAGGAAAGCATCTCTCCTAAATGCTACACAGCTTGAGGGCATAGCCCAGGCCTAAGACTTACTCGTAAAGTCCATATTCTGTAATTCCTTGTGACTGATGAATGCCCACTGCTGGTAATTTCTAATTCCATTAGTCTTTAAGGCATGTTAGCATCACCTGGAGAGCTTTAAAAACATTGATGCCAGGTTCTACTTGCAAAGATTATTAATCAATTGGTCTAGACAGTAGCCTGGGAATCAGGATGTTTTAAAGCTGTCTAGGTCATTCTCATCACAGCCAAGGCTTGAGTGCCACTGCTTTATGGGCACTTAAGATGTAGCTGCTCCTCTTTTCCCTTGAATCTCACTGATTCAGTTGACACGCACTGCCGTGGCTCTTCCTCACTCACTCTTCCTTTGCAATTAGTTCTAGGAGGCTATGAGAGGTGTCTGACAGCTGCTCCCAACTACAAAGCAGTTTCTGATGTTTTGCCTTCTCTGGATCTAGTGCTATCACCCTTGGGCCAGTGTTCTTAGTCCTGGGAGGGCTTCCCTGCCAGAAAAAGTCACACTTTGCCTCCCGCCATTGTCCTCAAGGCCCCTTTAACTGTGCAAAACCTCCCTTGAACTGTCAGCATGGTCCCCAGGCTCTTGTACACAACACCCCACTGACACTTTGTTTGGAAACGGTTTGAGTCCAGGAAACAAGCTGGTGTTCAGACATTCAAGAGAAATCCCATGACAGTCCCCAAATCCCTCCTCATTATCCTGTGAACCTGTTTAAAAGCACAGCCTGTATTTCACTGTAAATTTGCTGTTTTGATGAGTCCCCAGCTAATTCTTGTCTTCTCAACTTCTCATTTCTCTTTATTCTTCCCACCTATTTTATGAGCACATATATCCCTTAAATTCCAATGTCAAGAGCAATTCTGCTTCTGTAAGTTTATCCTATAGAAATGCACATACTTTTGCATAATGTTATGTATTCAAAGATGTTCACATGCAATGTTATTGGCACTGGCAAAGAATTAGCAAAAACCTCAGTGTCTCTCAATAAGGCAATTGTTAATAAATCCAAGGTGTCCCCATCCTATGCAATATTATTAATACTAAATGGAAGAAGGCGTATCTATTTGTACATACATAGAAATTTTGTGATATATTTTAAATGAAAGGAAAGCAAGTTGTAGAATAATATATTCATGTATAGTATACTCCCTCATGTAAAAAATGAGTTGTCTATGTAGAAACAAAGATACACACATATAAACACACTCATAGATACACAAATGCATTAAAAAACAGGGAGGAACCCTCCACGCTACTACTAATGGTGACTAGATGTAGAGTGGACTGTAGGATTGAGAATGGGGTGAGATGAGGTAGACTACCCTTCTACTTTAATCACTTCAATAATTCCTGCATTCTTTACATATATTTATGGATTATTTTTGGAAATTCTTTTTTTTAAATATATTTTATTGATTATGCTATTACAGTTGTCCCATCTCCTCCCCACCCCCCGCCCTGCACACCCCTTGCCCCCACACTCTCCCTCCTTAGTTCATGTCCATGGGTCATATATATGAGTTCTTTGGCTTCTACATTTCCTATACTATTCTTAACCTCCCCCTGTCTATCTTCTACCTATCATTTATTCTACTTATTTCCTGTAACTTTCCCCCCTCTCTCCCCACCCACCCTCCTGATGATAACCCTCCATGTGATCTCCATTTCTGTGATTCTGTTCCTGTTCTA
>VMDR010015053.1:0-22769 GCA_007922815.1 Macrotus californicus | reverse complement strand
ATACGTATGTTCACTCAAGCATTCTGTGAGCTCTACTCTTTGCTAGCTGGTGAGGATACCGAGATGGACGAGACCAGGTCCCTCCCTTCTGGAAGATCACACGGAGTGGGGTGAGACAGGCATATATAAGGTCAGTGCACAATAAGAGTCCCTGTAATAACAGGTGCAAGGAAGGAGGCTCTGTATGTACTATGTACAGGCAGACTCTTAACAGATACAGGGTAGAGAAACTTCTCATGGAGCAAAATTATGGATCCTCAGAAGTAATATGTAGAAGAATTTGGGGAAAGAATTTTTGCATACATGTTTATCCATCTCCCTGGTTTCTCTGTGAATTTCTGGCATGGAGCAGACTCTGCAAATGGCTGTGGGCCTGGAAGCAGTAGAGATGGGTGAAGAGAAGCGAGGTGAAGCACCTTCTATGTGGGGAGACTCAGTGTTGGGGAGAGGTCTGTGCTTGGCTGCGGAGACGTAAGCAAGAGAGGGTTGGTCACTGCCAATGCCTCTGTCTTCTACAGTGGAACTAGGGCATGCATGGCAATTGCCAACAGGAGGAAGGAGGTAAAATCTGCCATTGTCCTGAGAAGAGCAGAGTATTCATCCTGGAATCCCACATTCTCGAATCCCCTCAGTGGTCTCATTAAGCAGCTCCCCTGACATCTGACTGTGGCACCAGAGCGCCCCTACTGAAGACACTAGCTCTGACTGCACAGCTTCTCTTTGTTCTGTCCCTTCAGGAGAGTCCCTAGGGCCAGTGCTCTGTCCCTAGGGGTAACTTCGCGATTGAACTTCCCTATTCGCAGCCTGACTTACTGAGGGAGCAAACCCTACTCCTTTGTGTCCAGGGTATAACTCTATGCCAGAAACCCAAAGAGACAGAACTTGGGTAGGTCCATGGGTGCCTAAGGTAAGTTGAGACCAGATGAAGGAAGACTTCCAAGGTGGCTACCTGCTTCTCGGCATTGTCTGTATTTTAGAATTTGCTGATCCTTTGTTGCTCTGAAATTTAATTCATTTGAGTGGTGATCTATCAACATCACTTTTAAAAAGGTGTTATTTATTTGTTTATTTATTTTTGAAGTATATTTTATTGATTATGCCATTACAGTTCTCCCATTTCCCCACTTTATTCCCCTCCATCTGCACATCCCTTCCCATCCACATTACACCTCACCACTTAGTTTTTGTCCATGGGTCGTACATATAAGTTCTTTGGCTTCTACATTTCCTATATTATTCTTAACTACCCCCTGTCTATTTTCTATTTACCATTTAAGTTACTTATTCACTATAACTTTTCCCCCATTACCCCCTTCTCTTCCCCACTGATAACCTTCCATGTGATCTCCATTTCTGTGATTCTGTTCCTGTTCTAGTTGTTTGCTTAGTTTGTTTTTGTTTTTCTTTTTTTAGGTTCAGTTGTTGATAGTTGTGAGTTTGTTATCATTTTACACTTAGTATTTTTTATCTTTTTCTTAGATAAGTCCCTTTAACATTTCATATAAGAAGGGCTTGGTGAGGATGAACTCCTTGAACTTGACCTTATCTGGGAAGCACTTTATCTGCCCTTCCATTCTAAATGACAGCTTTGCTGGATAGAGTAATCTTGGATGTAGGTCTATGCCTTTCATGACTTTGAATACTTATTTCCAGCCCCTTCTTGCCTGCAAGGTTTCTTTTGAGAAATTAGCTGCTAGTCTTATGGGAACTCCTTTGAGGTAACTGTATCCTTTTCTCTTGATGCTTTTAAGATTCTCTCCTTATCTTTAATCTTGGGTAGTGTAATTATGATGTGCCTTGATGTGTGCTTTCTTGGGTCCCACTTCTTTGGGACTCTCTGAGCTTCCTGGATTTCCTGGAAGTCTATTTGCTTTGCCAGAATGGGGAAGTTCTCCTTTATTATTTTTTCAAATAAGTTTTCAATTTCTTGCTCTTCCTCTTCTCCTTCTGGCGATTCAGATGTTGGTATGTTTAAGGTTGTCCCGGAAGTTCCTAAGCCTCTCCTCATTTTTTTTAATTCTTGTTTCTTCCTTCTGTTCTGGTTGAATGTTTATCTCTTTCTTCTGCTCCAAACTGTTGATTTGAGTCCCAGTTTCCTTCTCATCACTGTTGGTTCCCTGTACATTTTCCTTTATTTCACTTTGCCTAGCCTTTACTTTTTTCTCTATTTTGCAGCCATAGTCAACCAATTCTGTGAGCATCCTGATTAACAGTGTTTTAAACTGTTCATCTGAACAGTTGGCTACCTGTTTGTTGCTTAGTTGTATTTTTTCTGGAGCTTTGATCTGTTCTTTCATTTGGGCCCTCTTTTTTTTTTTTTTTTGTCTCAGCGCACCTGTTACATAGTAAGGGGTGGAGCCTTAGGTATTCACCAGAGCAGGGCAACCCATGTTGCTGGGTTGTGGCAATGTCTGTGGGGGAGGGGTCCAAGAGGGAAAAATGCTGTTTGCTCCACTCTCAGTGGCTTTCAGTCACTTCCATCAGTACCCACAAGCAAATTGGGCCCTTCTGGTGCTGATTTCTGGGTGAGTGGGTTTGTGTACATTCTAGGACTCTGTGGGTCTCTCCATTGAACTCTCCTGTGAGGCTGGGAGTTTCTCCCACTGCCTCAACGCCCACAGGTTTTTTTGGTAAGAGGTTTTGAAATTTTATTTCCCTGCACCGGAACCCTGGGTTGCATGGTCTCTCTCAATCCCCAGATGTTCCTCCCAGTTTGTCCATATGCAGATGTGGGACTGCCCACTCCACCAGCCGCCGCCTCTCCCGCTCCTCCAGCCACCACCTTGCCGCATGTTTTCTCTGCCCTGGCTGCCCATCTCCACCCCTCCTACTGGTCTGGATGAATGTTTCTTCTTTAACTCCTGGGTTGTCAGACTTCCATACAGTTCTATTTTCTGTCAGTTCTGGATGTTTTTGTTTTTAAATTTGTTCTTGTCCTTCTATTGGTTGTGTGAGGAGGCACAGTGTATCTACCTATGCCTCCATCTTGGCCAGAAGAAAAAAAAAGTATAATTGAAAAAAAATGAGGTAGCATTGGTTGGTTAATCACATTATATAGGTGTCATATGTATGAAATTATAATTCAGTATTCATATACGCTATCATGTGCTCATTTTCAATGTAAAAAATGGGACTTGTTCATAGTTCTGGCACTCAGATGTGAGAAGTGCAAATTCTTTGCTACAACAGGACACATTTTGGAATTATTTTTGGCTTAAGGTGCAGGCAGGGGTGGTCCAGTGGGTCTGGGATATTAGACAATGAAGGTAGGACAAGCCTTAGCTCCTTTCTTTGCAAATACTGCTAACATCTCTTTTTGGCAGAATCCAGTACAAACGATTCTCCATTGTCTTTTCTGTGGTCATGATTTAAGATGCAATGTATGTCAGTGTTCAATGTTACTTAGGTTGTAATTGAAGATGAAGTCTTTCTGATTCTGTGGTCACATCATCTGTCTTTCCTTCCTTTTACTTTCTCAATCTAAGTAACATGAAGTTTGGATCACAGTCCTTTTAGGCAGAATATGGGGGGTTCCTATGAGGATTTTCCCTCTGGTGACTTCCTCTGCATGTTTGTTGAATACACCATAGCTCTAATGTTCATTCAGGTCTTTCTTGGCTTTCTCCTGCAGTCACTTAGGCAAGTGGTCTCTTGCTGTGCTTCGCTGTGTGCAAATGAAGTTTACTTGGGAGGGGGCGTAATTTAGAAAAGACTAATTGAAACCTAACGACACTTGTAACTATAGACCATGGCTTTAAAATATCCTAAGCTTAGGCAACAAGTATGATGATTAAACATGAAAAAATAATAAAAGAAACATACGTTCGATGTAAAAGCCACCAAAACATGACCACGACATTTCTTCTCCTTTAGGAAGTTTGTATTTATGATTTATTTTTAAATCAAGTTTCTCCACAAATGATATACTTATCTGAACTGTGAGCTCATGTAGCAATTATTGGAGGGAAGTATTCCACTATTCTAAAAGATAAGGAAGCAGAAAAGAGTGTTTGCTCTTCAGATGGATGGTGGTCTCCAAGTTTTCACAACTTATCCCAAAGGTTTTTGTTTTGTGAACTGCAGCAAATTCCTTTCCGAATATTGAAAAGGTCAGTCATAGTTCCAAGGACATTGGTTTTAGGCACATTAAAGCAATGTGAGGTTTTTCAAGAACACGGGGAAAATGAAGAGTGACTTTACCAGACTGTGGTTTCTAGCCAGACCTGGAGTAGTTCACACATCAGGTCTTGTCCAGGTTCTCAAGTGCAGAGATGGTAGCTGCAGTCACCACCTTCCACGGCTCCTGGGGACATTGTGCCATCAACAAAGACTAAAAGGACTGTCATTCTGCAATTTCAGTCAATCCAATCCTGCATCTGCTTCACAGAGAATTTCTACAACTCTGAGCAGTCTTTTAAATTCTGGACTTTTGAATAAAATGTAGCATGAATATTGTAAAATGATATGGAGCATGACAAAGTAGATAGAGGTCAGTTCAAGCCAAAGTAAATCACCATAGGGACACTTGGGAGACAGATTTTTGTTTTATTCTACCAAGACTTGATACATTATGCTTCAGAATCAATCACTTTTATAATTCTTAACAGTTATACATATTCCTCCCTGATGTTTAGTTAAGATATAGCATTCCAGGAAGTAAGAATAAAAGATGATCTGTTTTACAGACCAAATCCAAAGACAAAAGATAGCTTTTAAAAAAAAGGTGACTAACTTGAAGTGCAGATAAGAAAAACAAGCAATTTCTGTCCTCAAACTAGGTGCTCAGCATCCCAGTGGTGGACACTCACCTTTGCTGATAACTACCTAAGACCCTTAATAAGTCAGAGCCCTGGTCACAGTGACAGTGACTCATACAAATGAGAGAGAAGAAAGAGAAGAAGCTCAGGTGTCTTCATTTTGAGAAGAAATGTAGCACTCCTCAGTGAAGGGGTTCATCATGGGTTCAAGTGTCAGCTCTGCCATTCCTGATGTGTGGAAGCTCCGATGATGAGGTCAAAGTGTAAAGGTAAGGAAGAAATGATGAGAAAACTGTATTAGGATAAAATTACAAGGAGAGAGAAATGTTCCAAAGAGAGAACCTACTCCTTGCCCCAACACACCAAGAAGTCACAAATATGAGCGATTTTGCATTTAGAGGGTCTTTGCTTCCAGGGAGGCCCCTGTGTCAATCCATGGGGAGGACCCACAGCAGCTGCCAGAGGCTGGTTCCCCTCCTCCTTCTCAGGAGGTCCATTGACGGGAGTTTGACAGACAAAGGAACCCCTGTACTGAGGGCAAATTTCAATGATTTGTCCAAGGTCACACTATGTAAAGTTAGAAAAAGCAAAACAAAACAAAAAACCACCAATCTCAATATAATCTGAGCTTAGATTTCCCAGGAAATGCTGATAAGGGGATTAAAATTGAATACAAATGGCGGAAACTCGCCCAGGAAAACACTGAGAGGAAGGGGTTTAGCTGTGTCCAGTGCCACTACCCTCCAATGGCAGGTCTGGTCTGAAACAAGGACTGTCACCAAGGTCAACAATAGAAATGATTCATATTGAATTGATTCAGGTCTGGTAATGAATGTCCAATCACTATGCATCGTTATTATTGTTGACCTATTATTGTTAACCTATTATTGTTAAGGGATATATTAGCTATGAGCTACACACACCTTAGCTCATTTAAATATGCATATATATTTAAAATGATGTCAAAGTGCTAGGAGGCATCTTCTTCCGAAACACGCCAGACTGAGAGTTTTAGTCTGCTACCCTGGTCGGCTGCGTGATGTTTGAAATACTGATGTCCTGGTACAGGGCCACCATGGAGATTACCGGTCTGGTCTCTGTGTTTACATTTTATGCTGGGGAGATCTGGGCTCAGGAAAAGGGGTGGCATTCCAAAGGTTGTATGGGGTACTGGGGGTCTCATTATCCATCAGTAAGAAAGATCTGCCATCTTTTTACAATGGCACAACGACAGTGCTCTGGGCTGGTGAACACCAGCCCTGTTGGTAGGTCTCAATCCTGAATCACCGTTGGCTTTTCAGGAAACTTCACCAGGTATCACCATTATCTTGGGGGAGGAATCTTCCATACCTTTCATAAAATGCAGGGTGTACCCTCCCCACCCCCTACCCCCTACAATGATCTCTTCCTGCCTGGAAATGCAAGGTGTTCTCTATCTGGAAGCATCTCTACTGCTTCCCCTGGGTTTTCAAATGTCTGTATGAAACACTGGTCTTTTCCACAAACTGAGTTGTTTTAAGAGCTCAAGCTTCTTTCCAGGCCATGAGAGGATGGTATACATGGCTGGTATCTGTCTGCAGATTAGACTTGTGAGAATCATCAGAATTGTCATCTGAGGTCACTATTTACTTAGGTGATTTAGAAGAACCCACAACAGTGATTTTTAGAAAACATACCTGCCAGTTTTCCATGGGAACACCTCTGTTCTTGGCCCATTTGATTCTGAAGCCCTCATAAGTTAGGAGTTTAAAATATCTAGTCAGATATGTTCCTAACATGAGCTGTTTGGTGGTTTATATGACCAAGGAAATACAGTTATATAAAAGCACTGGGATGATTTTCCAGAAGAGGGGCCTGGCCTGCCCCTCCCATGCCCCGCCCTCCCAGGGAACTATCTTCCAGGAGCTGTCCCTGTGGGGTGGGGCCACCTGCCAGCCTTGTCTCTCAACCATCACATCATATGTGTGCTAGGAAGCCAGGAATAATAGGTTTTCTTGAAGACTTGGGTTTTAATTTTGTTTTTATTGTGCCTGACAAAATACAGTTATCCAATAGTTCCTCAATTATATTATTTTAATTTAAAAAATTAATTGAAAAAAGTCGTGTTTTTATCACTAGAGGATTAAATTTTTATTTTTTTATTAAAAAAATTAATAGATACCATGCTATCCCTTTATACAGTTGGTCTGGGAAGCAGGGGTAACATCTGTTTCACAGGCCACATTTTCTGCAAGGGTCTGGTTAAGTGCTAGGTTGGTGGAGTCAGGGACAATGACTACCATGTACAACAATAATATCTACCAGAGTTACAGATCTGAAGTGGAGGATAATCCCAGAAATTATAATAAATGTGTAACACAACTTAGAGAAAGAGGGGACCTACTTGTCTCGTGTCTTTTTAAGGACACAGAGACAAAGAACAGCCAGCCTGAGTTCTCACTGTATGGCTTCAACCTCTCACCGGCTGACCTTGGGCATGACAGTCCATCTCTCCATGACTCAGATGCCCTGTCTATGAAATGGACATATGACTTACTGTTCTGCTAACTCACAGAACTATTAAAAGGATTAAAATGAAATAACGAATGTGAAACACTCAGTGATAATTAAGTTCTAGGCAAACATCAGGAGCTACCTATTATTTTACTTTATTCCTCTTATTTAGGCTTCATTTAATTAAACTGCATAGTCTGTCCAAGACAAAATGGGAGTTCCAAAGAGAGACTGAGTCATAAAAAAGCAAATAGAGATTCACGTTTGGCCTGTAAATATTGCACCAGTTTTGGTGACTTTTGTCTATGGAACGCCCTCTCTCCCTTTATGCCCACCTTTTTCCTGCCTTGGCTGAATTTTACTATATTTGTGGTCAATGGCATTGAGACCATTAGAAAAGCCCAAAAACTCTGTTACGACAACATCTATTGAGAAAGGCTAATCTTGTGAAATTTACAGATCTCTTAGAGACACCTAATTTTACTGAATCCTCCCAAGAACCGTCTAGAGTGAGCAGGGCAGGTGGTATTATCTTACCTTTTCAGACGAGGAAACCAAGGCTCAGAGGAGCTAAGTGCATTACCCAAAATCACAGGGGAGGAATCACGACCCAGGTGCTCTGAACTGAAGTCACAGCTCTCAGCCCTCCTAGCCATGATCCAACTTGTCCATCATGAGCAGATGTGGACCTGGCTGACATTGGGTGTCCTACACACAAGAGAAGCCCAGAAGCCATTCCTGAAGGACATGGTGACTAACACATTGGATTCACCCAGCTTGCAGAGTAGTCTTAATAAGAGAATAGATTGAGTATTCCTTTGGAAAAATCCTTCCTTCCAAAACCTTTTCACAATCCAGGGCTTGCTGAGTCTATGAACACTTCCTGTCCTTCCCACTATTTCATTCAGGCATGTAGAGTTAGACACATGCTCCAGAAGGGGTGCTGGCTGTCAGAAGACTGTCACATCCTAAGGCGCAGAGCAGAGGAGAAGTCTTTGAAGTCATGGGATCATTTGTTGCTATAAGCCAATTTTCTGAGTAGAGATAAAATACCTGTTAGGGAAGCAATAATTTGAAGAGAATCAGGTATGAATGAGTACTTCCAAGTTCAATTCCACAAATATTTAAGTACAAGGCATCATACTAAGTAAGCAATATTGTAAGTAGGACCAGAAGTGATATAAAGAGAAGTCCTTCCCTCAAAGAGTTTACAAGCTAATAGGAGAAATATGATAAAAGCACTATGAACTACAATTAAGGCAGAATGTATTAAGGGTTATAAGACAGGTACCAAGTGGATGCTGTGGGAATTAGAGAACGTATTTGGGGAATAAGGGAAAACTTCTAGAAAGGAGGAGAGGCAGGCGTGGACACTGAAAGATGAGTGGATTTCAGCAGCTTCTTCCTCTGGGCACTGCCACATGTCAAAGGAAGTGATGCCTTTGGTGAAATCCAGGGCTCCTGGAACCACAGGGTCCCACCTGCCCAGCCAGGGGCCAGCACAAGATCGCACCTTCCAACTCTTCCACAGAATGGCTCTAGGAGGTGGAATCACCTCCCCCCATAGCAAATGCACACCAAACGCCCAAGCAAGTGAGCCATCCCCTGCTCTGAGTACCAGGCAATCCAAGCCTGAAAAGAGCATCAGGTTGCAGGGCCCGCCCCACATGGGAGCCTGGAGAGGATATAAAGCTGAAACTGAGGATTTTCCAGTAGCTGGAAGCCTTCCCAACATGGGCTGCCCAGCCCTCCTCCTCGGGCTGCTGCTCTTCCCTATGGTCACTCCACATGAAGCAGGTACCGCAGTGGATGCCCCCGGGCCATTGGGCTCATGCCTGGTTCCAAGCTTGAAAGGGAAAGTGTGGGTATTTCCACATAGTCCACCAGCCACTGTGGGGAAGCTTAACATGCAGTCCCTACAGATAGAGCTTTTCCGCCCACTGATTGAGATGCTGCTGGGATGGTCCCTGAATGCGTCATCATGATCGATGTGGGGGAGTTGGGTCAAATATCTTCTGTAAGATTCACTTTTTGTGAATAAGACACTAGCCCATTTATTGCTCTTTAAGCAAGACTCTGTTTTTAGGGTTCTGGAGAGATGGATAAGGAAGGAACACTTGGCTGTGAGGTAATTAGGGGTTTTGAAAGTGTTCTTCGTCCTGTATGTTGATATTTAGCAGTGGAGGTGTTGAATGGCTGTCAGGGTTTCTTGCTTTCGTTGCTGACTGGAGTTGAACAATGTGCCATAAAAGAATGTCTTAGCCTGAAACAGTGGACATGACATAAAATTATCTGGACTTGGTTCATGAAGACTTCTAATCTGAAAATCTATACCTTTCTTTTTAAAAAAAAATTATCCATTTGATATTCTTAGTTGTAATCTGTACTATTCCTCTAGTCCTCTTAAGGAAATTTTAATTTAATTTAGAACTATACTAATTTAAACTATCCACATAAGTTCAATGATTTTTACCATTATTTTGTGACTTTGGGGAGAAATATCAAAGTCCTTTGTCACTTTGCTTTCCTACTTACACTAATAAATAGAAATTTGGAAAATACTCTTGAACAATAAATAGCTTGAATATAATGTTTATTCACTATAAAGAAAAAGCTAACTCACCAACCACAGAATAATGTTTGACTGTAAATTTTATACTCAAACTCTTTTTTTGTTCTGCAAGTAATTGAATAGATATGTTTATGCCAGTTACCTACCCAAACATATTTGTTAAAACATACCTGGGTGTTAAGAAGGATTTAAGTGATCTCTTGAATCCTTTGGGATCCAGGGCCTGGTTTTTCATTTTTATGTCCAATGATGTGTGAGTCTGGGAATCTGACTTTAGTGCTAGAAAGGTCTGCATAATTCAAGCCCTGACTCCATACTTTCTGACCAGGTGCATTTGGGCAAATTTTTAATTTCTCTATACTGTTGTTTCTTCTTCATATAAAGGAGACAGTTCACTGGATTGTTGGGGAGGCTTAATGAAATGATGTTAGATTACTTGGAAGAGTAATCTACAAACTAGATACTAGAAAATGCTAAATCAATGTTAACTGTGATTATAGATGCTATAAATTCTAAACCGTGTATTTGAAACCAGGAAGAGAGGAAAATATAGATGGTCAGATTCAGATTGTAATATTTACCATGATGCATCCATTCCCCAAGGAACCAAGGTATTTTCTTCTTTCAATATTTCAGTAATAGGTTTCAAGCAATGGGTTTAATATTTTTAGCATACCTAGCAGGAAAAGAGTTCTTTTTCAAAGCATATCAATGCTATGCAGGTACGTACTCTGGAGCGTTATGAACTATACCAAGTGAAAAATCGATGGGGCTTTCTGAAGCATTACACTTTTCAAATTTTTGAGAGAATTCAAAATGCAAGTTCATCATATTGGTTCCAATGTGGCAAAGATGATGATGCTTTCGATGGTGCTGAGAGTAACAAAGTATGGGCTTTGGGAATGCAGTTATAGGCTTGGTTAATAGTGACCCCTGGAACAAACTGGAATGAACCTCAATGAGCTCTGCCCTGGGACCTCATCTGAAGTACATTGCTACTCTTGGGAAGTAGAATTGGACTGTTATTTAATCTGTTTGGAATCAGATGTCCAAAGGGTTCAGGATAGATGTGGGGAGGGAGATGGAAAGACAATCTTCAGTTTGGGACAAGTGACTTTAATGATTTCTGGGAACTGGAAAAAATGTCACCCTAAAATTCAGCGATTCTAAGACTACACCTTGCTAACTACTCCGTCATGTATTGGAAACAACAGACAACAGATCCCTGGGCACAAAGATCAACCTCACTTCTGGTCCCACCCCCTCCTCCAACCACACCGAGAAATCAGGTCCTAGTGGCAAAATCAGCCAAAACATGGGCTATTATTACGCTGAATTGGGCACTTTGGTGATCCAGTTACAACAATATCCAGTTCTCTTCTTCCTCTGCTACATCCTGCTTTCCTTGGAATTTGCAAACTTACTGTCAATACTCGCCACACTGAGGGCACACTGTGCTAACCCAGGGACCACTGTCTTGGCGGCAGATGGTGGCATAGCAGAGGGAAGGCACTCCATGGATAGTCTGAATAAATGAATGAAAGACAACGACCAAGACTTTTACAACACTGATGTCTGCTTACTGGATCCTCCCAAAATAAACACAACAGGATTCCAGGGGTGGTTCCCCTGAGTGGTTTAAATCCAAGGATGTTTGAGAGGCCCGGTAGGTCTTACAGACATGACTGGCAAGTATCAGCTGTCACCGGGGCCACTTTGTCAAGGACTGTCTGGCTCATTCTTTATCTGTGCCCCTTCTCCAGTGCTTTTGTCTACACTTGCACTCTCCCCTCCTCCTCCCCCTCTTCCTCCCCCGGGATGTGTACTTCACTCTACCAGTCACAGAAGAGTGTTCCTGAGCTTCCAGGGGCATGTGGATTTGTGATATGATATGCTCTCAGGGTGTTTATAGGCTCCTCCTGCTGATTGCACAAGAGTCTTAGAGACAATGGGGCCAGTGAGCCCTTCCGGGGACAGCCACCAGGAATGCAACCGTGGGTCAGTGCCAGTCTCCCTGCTATCAGAAGGGATTTGGGGCCCACGGACCACTGCTGCTTGGTTGGTACTAATGTGATTCACAGCCAACATGTTGTGAGGACAAAGGGCAACTTGTTGACCAACGGAAAAGGAAGGGCTATTTCTGGAAATGTGATTGTTCCCTGGTGTAAACGTTATCTGATCAACACAATCCAAGTTAAATAGTGAAAAGAGTCTCTAAGAACCGCCTTGCGATCAAGTTATAATCTGTTGAGCTGTGGTCATGCACCTGTTCTGCCTCCAGGTCTGACACTGACCACACCCCCTGTCCTTCCCGTCCACCCAAGGACCTCCCCAACCCCATGCACTCAGCCCCTAGCTCCTGTCCCTGGGGCCGCCATGGTCAGGATATGGGAGCCCATGGTGTCCTGCAGTCTCGCTGACCCTCGGTCAGACTTCCAGCAGGCATCACACCGTCTTATGCAGCTTGCAAGGCTGACAGCTTTGAGGGCCAACCTTCTGCCACACACCCACACATGTATACACTCTCACATACATATGCACACACACTCAGGACCAACTTGTTTCACCTGTCCTTTCCTCCTTGTTCCCAGCCCAAAGGAAGCCCTGTCTGTCCTTGTCCCCTGTCCTCAATGCCAACCCCTTCTCACTAAGCTATCCATTATCTCCTCGCTCATAAACCTCTGCTTTTTGTTCACTGAGGAAGACTCTGCCCCCCACCCCATCCCTCTCTGTCTACTTGGTTTCTTCCTCCTCTTCTTCCAAGACTCAGGTCCATTGTCACTTCTTAGAAAGGGTATCCTGGAACCCCCATCCCCCTTTATGCATTCCTAAACCATTCTGAGTATCTCCCACTTGCTCCTGAGCACTTAGCATAGTTGTAAATGTAATCTTAGTTTTGGATAAATGTGACTGCTGCCTCCAGCTTCCTTAAACTAGACTCCAGACTTGGTGACAGCAAAAATCAGGTGTGTTCCACGAACATGGTGCTATCTAGTGTCCCCAGCACATGTGCAGTAAGTACTTGTTACACAGTAAACAAATGGCTTGATGCAGAATATGTTCCTTCTCCTAACAGGGAATATTTTTGTGTCTTTGAAAGGCTGGCCGCAATTGCAACTAGTGAATGGGTCAAGCAGATGTTCAGGACGTGTGGAAGTTTTCTACCGCGGCCAGTGGGGCAGGGTGTGTGATGACCAATGGGACATGAATGATGCTGAGGTGGTGTGCCGGCAGCTGAACTGTGGGCACGCCCTCGCGGCACCTGTAGGAGCCCAGTTCGGTGGAGGTGAAGGCAACTTTCTGCTGGATGATGTGGACTGTACTGGAGGAGAAAGTTTTCTGGGACAGTGTCCTCACGCTGGCTGGTCCCTCCGTAACTGCAGTACTAGAGAAGACGCCAGTGTCATCTGCTCAGGTAATGGTCCTCTCTCCTGCCAGGGCTGCATATCTTACCCCACTGGCATCTCCACAGATCTCATTAGCGATGCTCGCACCAATGATGTCATCATAGACCACCTCTGACCACCTTTCTGAGCCAAAAGTAAAGAGGCCTCAGTCATTTGAGAGCTTTGGCTGGAGCTCAGGAATTTTCTAGTCACAGGATGTTGACATGGGTTTTGTACAAAGAAAAACAGTGGGAGACATTTGCAATGACGGTACAAACACAATGTCGGCCAACAGTGGCATTGACCACTCGATGAGTATGCTTGACCTTTCTTAAGGATGCTGTGGGGAACTAAGACATGAAGTTTTTCCCACTGAAAGTTTGCAGTCTGATGAAGGAATGAGGCATTTATAAATTGAAATAGCACTGACTTCTTTTTTGTCCTCTTGATTGTGAGTCCAGGCCATGTATTGCTAATTACAAATTTTTGACCAATTAGTAATTATCAAGATCAGGGGCCAGGGTTTCTCAGCCTCAGCACTGCTGACATTGAGGCCACGTGACTCTTTGTGGTGGAGGCTGTCCTGTACACTGTGGGTAGTGTAGCCTTTCCCTAACCTCTACCCACTGAATAGCAACCAAAAATGTGTTCAGACATTGCCAAATGTCCCTTCGTGGGGGTGGGGAGAGGTGGTAAAGACTCCTACTGAGAACCTCTGGTCTAGACATACAAATGAATTTGCACCAAACACACAACTGATATTCAGCATACTAGCAATGATAAAAGATATACATGTGTGCCAATGGGAAATGGTGGAAATAATTTAGTGGGTCTAGAGCAGAGAACTTGGTCCCTTGCTAAAAATTCCAATTGTATCCAACCAGGAAGGCTCTATCCATGTGACACTAATGTAATTAATAAGTTTTTAAAGTCAATTCAAACAGCTCAAATATTGGGGGGGGCGGAGATGGTGTCATGTGTGTATGTGTGTGTGTTGGTTTGTTTACATTTATTTTTGTTTTTCCCTTTGATTTGGCTTTATTTTGTTGGGTTTTGGGTTTAGAATTCTATCAGGGCAGTTTATTCTATGAAGTCACGAGGGTCCACCTGTTCTGTGTGTGTGTGATGAGTGTTTGCCTCCTGATTGGAGGTGTTACAGAGTCTGCAGGTGGAACACAGTGCAGCCACAGCTGAATGGAACCTGTGTTATTAGCCACATGTGTATGCTGGATGGTTAATTAATAGTCATCTGAACTGAGGCTGGAGAGTCAACATTTTTATTTCTGGGAGTCATATTCTTTCATTCTAAAATTTGTTTTAAATGGAAGCATTTCTAGAAAAAATGGTCCTTTTCTGAAGTGATCTTTTCTTTCCCCACATATTAGCGGAGACGGACTATTTAAAGCCTGCTTTGGGTAAGTTCATGCTCTTGTTTTGATCGGCCTGATGTTTCTCCCTCTCTGACCCGCCTGGGCAGGTTACAGGAGAATCATAAAGGAAAACATGGCATAAGTAGTAGGAGGGGTCAGATTGCCACATGTGGACAATCATTTGTCACTTCCACATTCCTGGGCCTTTAAGATGACCCCACCGCTAATTGAAAACGTCGCAGGGCCACGTCCTTCCACAGGAGTGGCTTTATTTTCATTTCAGTTGTGAGGGTCTTCAATTCTCCTCTAGCACAGATGCTTTTATTTTTCCAATGGAATTGCTGTTAAAAGCACTATTCCCAGCACCATGTTAAGGAGAAGTCTTGGCGAATTATTTGTGTAGCTTTCCGCAACTGTTCAACATATACTTTCCCGCTCTGGGGGCTCACTATGGCTGGTGCAGGGGAATGAATCCTTTGACATCCTGGCAGCCACTGAAGTCTCATCCCCTCTGCCTGCAGAGAACACTGAGGAATCGCTGCCGATGCCCCAAGGTAGGAAGTTTTTCATGCTAAATTTGTCCTTTTTTGGTGCACATTTTCCTTTTAGTTTAAAACTGAAATTTTTGTGTTGGCCCTGCAGAATCACATGCATGGGGAGAACACTGAACATATTTTGTCCGTGAACTATTAATATGTACTGGCAAACTGGCGAGACCTACAACTAGTAAACACCATGTGATAAAGGAAAGACACTGGGTTTGGCAGCAGAAGGTCTAAGTTCCATCTGCCACTTATTTAGTGTGACCTTGGACAAGGCCCTTGCTCTGTGTTTTAAAGAGGGGATAAAAACACCTACCTCACAAGGTCCATTTGGGTTAAATGAGATCATATACATGCAGTGATAACAAGAGCCACCTTTTCCTGAGTGTGAATGATATTCCAGGCGCTGTTCTAACACCTTTACCTGCATCGTTAGCGAGGCGCACAGCTGCTAGTCTGTTAGACATTATGATACCTTGCTTGGCTTTTATGGAGAGCCAGTGTTAAAAATGGACATATTTTTCCCATTCAGTTCATTGCTCAATCCAGAAGCCCTTGGAGCTTCCCTTGCCCTCTCTCCACACAACCAACACATTAGAAAATCTTCTGGCTCTACTTCCAAAATATATGCTGAACCCATTAGCCTCTCCCAAGTCCACTGTTATTGCAACCATGCAAAGCCCCACCATCTTGCATCCTGGTCATGGCTACAGTTTTCTAAATTGTCCTTTACCTCCCCTCTTCCCACCTCCAGCACACACATAATGCAGTCTTGTCCCAGAAACTAGAACAGGCTGGTAAACTGTAAATCACACCACTTCCCTATACTTAAAACCCTCCAAAGACTTTCTATCCTGTTTGGAATAACACCCCAATCTTTTACTGTGACCCGTGAGACCCCACAAGATCTTATCCTTGTCTGTGTTTCTGACCACTGAGGCAATGCCTCGTCTTGCACAATGTCCCCCACTGGCCTTCTCCCTGTGTCTTAAAATTGACAGGGTAGTTCCTGACATAGAACCTTGGCGCTGGCTCTTCCCTCTGTCTTGTGTCTCTTCTAGATTTTTCCTCAGCTGACTTCTTGTAATCAGATCTCAGCTAAAATGCCATTCTTTCAGTGAGCAGTCACCCAGATACAGAATACAGAATATACTGTCTCTGTCATGTCCTCTTTAATCAACCTGCTGTGTATCTCTTTATAGGACTTACACCACCTGAGATGGTCTTTATATTTTTATTTTGTTCATGGGCCCATCATGGGTCCTTCCTGCCCTTCTTCCCAGAATGTAAGTTTTGTGATAGCAGAAGCTTTTCAAGTTTATGTCAGAGCCAAGGACAAGGCCCGGTACATAATAGGTTCTAAATAAACACCAGATTAAAAAATACATAGACGCATGCTAGCATTCTGCCTCTCCTACAAAACTGCTGGTGTGGTCATCAAAGTGCCCAGTGATCCTCCAACAAAGGCAATGACTTCCTGATACTGCTCATCAAGCAGTGAGAATTCCACTGTGTGCCATAATTTTCATCTCCCTTCAAATTTCAGGAATTTCAGAGCTTCATTCAATGATCAGTTCTAAAAAATTAGCTAAGGGTTTTGTTGGTTGGTTAGCTGGTTGTTTTTCTCCTTATTTCTCTTTTGTCCATATGATGGTTAATCGTGTATTTTGATTTTTTCTAGTCTTCCTATGCAGATATGTATACATTACTATCAGTTATTTGAAATCTGTAGCAGGATATATATATATATATTATCTGAGGGCCCAGGAGGGATGTAGGATGCCACTGGGTCCTGAGAGAGGCACGAGCTGGGGAGGAGTTCACATGTGGACATGCCGTGGTCATCCTGCTTCAGTCCCAGTTGGGAACCCCTGCCCTGCACAGGCAGGTGGTGCTGAGCTCCAGTGGTGACTGTCTTGCGCTCTGTGTGTGGCATTCTGAAGAGCAAGTGTCACATGTTAAAGCTATAACCTCTAGGTCTCCTCAAAACAATCACATCAGCAGATACTTCTGCCTGCCTGTTATGTCCCAGGGACTGTATTTCTCCTGGAGTTCACCGTATTTTGCATTTCATATTTTTGGCCTGTCATGTTAAAGGTTTGTTGAAAGTCATAAGTAGGTAAGGTAAAAGTTATTCAATTTAATTAAATAAAACATTTCTATTTTTCTTGTACCAATAGGTGATGGAAACTCAGCAACCATATTATCAGGTAAGAGTATTTTTGTGCTGTTTTCCCTGGGGTATTTCTAATTGCCCATCCAAATACAGAAAATAAGTAAATAAAAGAGTTGCTGTTGAGTTATTTCTCCTCAGTGACTCTTATAGTTGAGTTCGTATGGAGCTAATTTTCAGGGTACTGCCCCCTGATAGATTCTCTAAATTCTAAAACAAACAAACAAAAAAAAAACAATGCCATTGTTTTGACTAAGTACTGAAAACCATTTTGCCGACAACAATTTTGTAATTGTCTTTAAGTGTCATTGTGGCCAGCTGCTCTGAGAGTATTCAAACTCTTTCAACTTTTATAAACAATATATTACAACTTTCTTCAGAAGAAACATCATTTGGTCACATGTACTATTTGCTTATGTCTGAGTTTCCTATGCTTTTGTAACAAATTGCCACCAATTTAGTGGCTTAAACGACACAGATTTATTATTTCAGTTCTAGAGTCAGAAGTCCAAAATGAGTCTCCCTGAAATCAAGGCATCATCAGAGCTATGTTCACTCCGGAGGCAGTAGAGGAGGGTCCACTTCCCTGTCTTTTCCAGTTTCTAGAGGCCGCCTGCATTCCTTGGCTCATGGCCTCCTTGCTACATCTTCAGAACCAGCAGAGTAGTGTTTTCAAATTTCTTTCTGACTCTTTCACCTTCCATTTCCAGTTTTAAGAATGCCTGTGATTATGCTGGGCCCACCCAGGAAATCCAGGATAATATCCCTATCTTAAGGCAGCTGGTTATCACCTTAATTCTATCTGCAACCTTAATTCCCCTTTGCCTAGTAACCTGACCTATTCACAGGTTCTAGGGATTAGGATGTGAGCATCTTTGGAGGTGGGGGAAGTATTTTGCCTCCTACACTGACTTACCAAATACAATTCTGTAGTCGCTTCTGCTCAATGGCACCAAAATGGACACATCACTCAGGACATACATTGAAATATGGTGACCCAGGTCAATACAGAGATAAACAGAGGTGGTCTACCCACTCTTGTTTCTTCTGCCAGTGTTCCTTATGGATATTACAAGTACTTCCTATGGTCAGATATGGTGAAGAGTCAGGTCTGGGGACAGGAGAGAATGTGGGTTAGTACAGATCCATGGAGAGGTTTCATGCTGGGGCAGTACCTATGACAGAGACATGTCAGCAATAAAACAGGCTGAGCAAGAAAATAAGCAGAACAAGTGAATAAAAGTACCAGGAGGTCCTGATAGTCCAGACCACCAAGCCAACACTTGGGGAGAATATAAAGACCCCAGACATATACTTCTTATCACAAAATCCCAAATACCTGCCCTTGGACGTAGGATCTGGGAGACAGAGATGATGGGCATGACAGCTGAACAGGACCAAAGGTCGGTGGCTAAGAGGTGACTTAGCATTTCTATCACTTACATAATGGTCACTTCAGAGTTGAGGCAAAACTACATCTTGTGGAATCACAGGGAGCCCTGGCTGCTCACACCTCTCTCATGTCATCGTGAGCACTTACTGTAACAACGGTTTCTGTATTACAGTTCTGCCTGCTGCCGTCTCAACTCACCTCCCTCCTATAACGATGGTGCCTTCAACTTCACCAGGTAGGATCCCTCCCCACCCACTCCTCCCACTGTTACCGAATTTATCCCAGCTCCTGAGTCACACCATCATGACAGTCAGTGGTTCTGCCCACCACTAGATAAGTCTGATGTTCCACCTGAGATGGCATGATTGGAGAAGGACAAGAGGGCCCCGAGGTGTCTGGGCTTCATGCTGTCCAGCTTCGCTCTGTTTTTGATTATTGATAATCTTATTGTCAAAGATCATCATAACACAAAACTCCTCATCTCACATGTTTTCACAAATATAAAAAGTAAGCACAAAAGGGGCATGTGTGGGTCTGTGTGTGTGTGTGTGTGTGTGTGTGTGTGTGTGTGTTAGGGTGTTAGGGTGAGAGATCACTATAAGGATCACCTCATAGTTTTTGAATCTGAGAAATAAACTAGAGCATCTGGCCTAATATCTGGGAAGTGTCCAACTGGAAAGACTTGATTATTTTCCTATATCAGTGAGTCCCACAAACAGGGGGTACCTCCCCCTGGTCATGTTGAGTAGCGGTGACCATTACAGGTCATTTCATTTTATCATCATGCTGGTCGATGCTGCCTCCACTCCATCATCTGTAACTGCTGGCACTTCAATCGTACCACCATGTAATTCATATTCTGACAATACCGATGACAGTGTTTAGTGAGCCCTAGACCTGCACTGTCCATGTGGCTGCCAAGGACCTGAAATGTGGCCCGGCAGGTCTGACACCCGGTGTGTGTGTCGAAAACACACTGGATCTTTCAAAGACTTATACGATGAAAAGAAAGTAAAATTACTCTCATTGGCATTTATTATATTGATTGTGTGTTGAAATGATAATGTTTTGGATATGTTGGATTAAATAAGATATATTATTCAAATTAATGTCACCCATTTCTTTTTACTTTTTAAAATGTGGTACCAGAAAATTTAAATTTACAACCGTAGCTTGTACTTTCTTTCTATTGGACAGAATTGCCTTGCGCCATGTCAATCTATGTTGACTGCCTTACAAGGGATTCTTATCTCCCACCAGCCGGATGGGGGAACTTTTATAATCCTCATTTCCTGAACAGGAAACTCACGCTCAAGTAGGTTAAATGTTCTCCCCAAGGTCAATGGATTAATAACACAAACCTCTGACGTCAGAGCCCTAGAGCTTAATCTCTGGACTATTTTAACTCTCTAAACCGCATTTAAAACCTACGAACTACTAAAAAGAATGACTAGGCATGTGGTCTATTGAGAAACTCTGAGGATCCAGCTGAGACAACGGAAGCTCAGAGTAGAAAGGTGGGCTACTCTCTGAGCCAGGCCTGCATTTATTTTCTTGCTCCTGCACTGACGGCTCCCAAACCCACACACACGTTGCCAATAAGGTGCCCACCCACCCCAGCCCCAGGTGTCCAGTCCAATCCTCCCCATCCCAAGCTCACAGCTCCTAGACCCCTGTGGCTCTTTCTCTGTCCTCACCTGTACCTCCTACTCCTCTCCTGTGCAGTGGGGGGGCGGGGTGTTCACTGGTTCCTCTAATGACATTGTCAGTCTGTGGAGCAGAATCCATCTTACTTGTCTTTGACATTGTCCCTGACCACATGCGTGCGCACACACACACTTTTGACAACCATGTCTGCTCTTTGGTGGGTATTCAGTGCTAGTTAAATGATAAGTAACTAAATGCTTCAGTACACGAACACCACTCAGCTAATCCCAGGTTGGGTATTTGTGTTCATTTCCAAATGCTAGCAGAAGAGAGAGCAAGCACATCAAATTCTCAGGTCTCATATCCAAGTGACTAAGGATTCTTCTGAAACCTGGGTGGCATTTTCCACTTACTTGACAGGACAAGGCTCAGAGGCAGCTGCTGGACCGCTGGGTTTGGAGCCATACTCTCCTACCTCCCTCACCAGGTTTACTTGCCCCTTCATGCTTCAGTTTCCTTACCTGAAAAAATAGGGATAATAACAGCATATTTCTTTTTTTTTAATTTATTGATCAATTTTAGACAGAAGAGAATGGAGGGAAAGAGAGGGAAACATCAATGTGAGGGAGAAACATCAATCAGTTGTCTCTTGCGCATGCCCCAACTGAGACTGAACCCAAGCTAGGCATGTGCCCTGACCAGAATTAAACTGGCGACCTTTCAGTGTGTGGGATGATACCCAACCAACTGAGCCACACTAGCCAGGGAAAAAGCTGCATATTTTAAGGAGCTGTGAGGTGTCAGTCAGTGAGTTAATAAAGCTACCAACTGTCTTAGCAAAGAGCCTGGTGCATAGTCAGGCAGAATGAACACTGCCGTCTTCTCAGCCTTGTGGTGTGTCCTATGGAATGGCACCCTTCAAGGGCTCTGCTCCTGACTGCTGAGCTGTGGGGAGAGGGTCTGGCATTTCTGCTCTTTGCTAATAGCCATGGCTATCATGTCACAGTTCCCCCCCCTCCCCCCAGGACCTGGCTGTCACCAGCTTGCTTTCTGTCTCTATGGACTGACCTATTCAGGATACTTCATATAAACGGCATCATACAGTATGTGGCCCTAGGGTCTCACATAATGTTTTCAAAACTTCAGTTTCCTTTAAAATTCTCTCTGCTGAATGAGCTTGCATGAAGCTAATTGAATTCTCCTGGGAATGTGAAGCAGATGAAAAAAACCCTTCTCTTTCCATTCAGGACTCAATATCAGGAGTCATTTTCCTTGTGTTGTTGTTTTCCCAGCAGCACTATCAACTTCCTTTGCCCCAGAAGACGTGGACCACCCAACCACATCTTCAGGTAGGTCAAAGAGGTATGAGTTCCAACAACAAAAAAATGGGCATGATATGTTGTATAGGCCATTTCCAGCACTTTAAGACCCTAGGAAGGATGAGCTGAAGCTCAGGGCCAGAGAAAATCCACTACCCAGGGCTCTTGGGACAATGCGATGACCGATGTTACCTTCCGCACCAATTTTCAGCCGCATAAGGAGAAGAGTTTCATGTGCCTGCATTTCTAGCACCTATCACAGTATTATAGGCACCTGACACAAGTTGATTGAATCAATAAAATATGTAGGTGGTGTGCATGTGGACTGGCTGTTTGACCCCCCCTTGGAGCAACGCTGGTCTTGGCTAAGAACAGTCCTGCTAGACAGTGTGCAGTGGAGACAAGTCCTCTGCTCAAGAGACACAGGCTTCACTCTAGAAAATGCCAGTAGCCCCTGTTTGTACTAATCGCCCTCCTCAGAAAAAAGTATTAGCATTTCCCACATGAGCAAATTAGTGAAGCCAAACCTTCTAACAACATTTTTATTTTTTAGCCTTGGCAGGTAATGAAAAGTTACCAACCATCTTATCAGGTAGAGCCATGCTTCTGTCACTGGTCCTATAGATTCATACTTTACCACCCACATGAGAGGTACAAGCAGACAGATCCTGTTGCTAGGTTATATAGCATCCTCCAGGGGGTTATCCAAGAAAATCAGCATCCTTATGGATACAATGATTTTTAAAACTTTTACCCAATTCTTCAATGGCTTATTTTACTACTGCTGAGCACCCTTATGCAGAACATGGAGTTAATGTAGGTTTAAAGGAGGCGAGGCCTTTGGGGGCAGTAGGATGACATTTAGGAGCTTTCTATCAGCCACCTGAACTTGACTCCAAACTCATTAGAAAGGAGTTTGGACTTCCGGCCAAGATGGAGGCGTAGGTAGACACCCTGTGCCTCCTCGCACAACCAAAAGACGGACAACAACAAATTTTAAAAGAAAAAACAACCAGAACTGACAGAAAATCGAACCGTATGGAAGTCCGACAACCAAGAAACTAAGAAACATACATCCAGACCGGTAGGAGGGGCGGAGAGGACTCGCGTGGAGGGG
>VMDR010015052.1:0-22779 GCA_007922815.1 Macrotus californicus | reverse complement strand
ATATTCAATTAGCACCAAATGCAAAATTTGCCATGACAAATTTTAAGTCCTCTTCAGAAATTACATTACTTTATACTGAATCATAGCATTTTCTTTTCTTGGCTTTTCAGCAAGTCTATAATATGTATGTCTTATTACTTTTATCATTTAAACTACTAAAAAATGGTAATAAATTTTAAAAATGTAATTTTAACTAAATATTCTTTTAATATTTTATTTTTATTGAATTCATTGGTGTGACTTGGTTAATAAAATGATATCGTTTTCAGGTGTACAGTTCTATAACACATCACCTGTGTATTGTATTGTGTGTTCACCACCCCAAGTCAAATTTCCTTCCATCACCATTATCCCCCTTTACTCTCTTCTACCTGCCCCACCCTCCTTTCTCTCTGGTAATTACCATACTGTGGTCCATGTCCATGAGTAGTTTTCTTCTTAATTTCTTCACCTTTACAACCCAGTCCCACAACATCCCACCCCTTTGACAGCTGTCGGCCTGTTCTCTTTATCTGAGAGTCTGTTTCTATGTTATTTGTTGGTTTATTTTGTTCATGAGATTCTGCATATGAGTGAAATCATATGGTATCTGTCTTTCTCTGACAGGCGTATTTCACTTAGCACAATGCTCTCCAGGTCCATTTATAGTGTCTCAAAGGGTAAGATTTCCTTCTTTTTTTTTATGACCAAGTAGTATTCCATTGTGTAAATGTACTACAGCTTTTTTTACCCACTTATCAACTGATAGACACTTGGACTGCTTTCAAATCTTGGCTGTTGTAAATAATGCCAAAATGAACATAAGGATGCATATACCCTTTCAAATTAGTTTTTCAGGTTTCTTTGGATATGTTCCCAAAAGTGTAATTGCTAGATCTAAGGCAGTTCCATTTTTTTAGGTTATCTCCATACTGCTTCCCATAGTGGCTGCACCATTCTGCACTCCCACCAGCAGTGCAAAAGGGTTCCCCTTTCTCCACACCCTCAGCAGCACTTGTTGTTTGTTGATTTATTGATGATAGCCATTCTGACAGGTGTGAGGTAATATCTCATTATGATTTTAATTTTTATTTCTCTGATGATTAGTGATATTGAGCATTTTTTCACATGTCTAGTGTCCATCTGTATGTCCTCTTTGGAGAAGTGTCTATTCAGGTCCTTTGCTCATTTTTAATTGATTGTTTCTTTGGTGTTGAGTTTTATAAGTTCTTTATAAATTTTGGATATTAACGCCTTATTAGATGTATCATTGGGAAATATGTTCTCCCATTGAGTGGTATGTCTTTTCATTTTGTTGATGGTTCCCTCTGCTGTGCAGAAACTTTTTACTTTGATGTGGTCCCTTTTGTTTATTTTCTCATTTGTTTCCCTTGCCTGGGGAGATACATCAGAAAAAATATTGCTACAAAAACTGTCTGAGATTTTACTGCCTATGTTTTCTTCTAGGATTTTTATAGTTTTGCTACTTACATTTAAGTCTTTAATCCATTTTCACTTTATTCTTATGTATGGTGTAAGTTTGTAGTCTACTTTGATTTTTTTTGCATGTATCTAACCAATTTTTCCAACGCTGTTTATTGAATAGACTATCTTCACCCAATTGTATGTTTTTTGCCTCCTTTGTCAAATATTAATCGACTATAAAGGCATAGATTTATTTCTGGGCTGCCCATTCTGTTCCATTGATCCATATGTCTGTGTTTATGCCAGTAACATGGTGTTCTGCTTGTTAAGACCTTATAGTATAGTTTGATGTCAGATAGTGTGATTCCTCCAACTTTGTTCCTCTTTCTCAAGATTGCCGTGGCTTTGGGGGTCTTTTGTTGTTCCATATAAATTTATGAAATATTTGTTCTAGTTCTGTGAAATGTGTCATTGGTATACTAATAGAAATTGCATTGAATCTAGAGATTGCTTTGCATACTATGGATATTTTATTGATGTTAATTATTCCTATCCATTAACACAGTATATACTTCCACTTACTGGTATCTTCAGTTTTTTTCTTCAGTGTCTTATAATTTTGTAAGTACAAGTCTTTTATATCCTTTATTAAATTTATTCCTAGGTATTTTATTTTTTGTATTTACTTATTTCATCCTCACCTGAGGATATTTTTTCATTGCTTTTAGAGAGAGAGGAAGGGAGAGAGAGAGAGAAACATTGATGTGACAAAGAAACATGTTGGTTGCCTTCTTGCATGTGCCCTGAACAGGGATTAAACCCACAACCTGGGTATGCATTCTCACCAGGAATCAAACCCATGACCTTTGATCTACAGGAGGTGATCCAACCAACTGAGCCACACTGGCCAGGGCAATTTTTTTTGAAGCAACTGTGAATAGGACTGTTTTCTTAGTTTCCATTTCTGATAGTTCATTATTGATGTATAAACATGCAACTGCCCTTTGGATATTTATTTTGTACCCTACTACTTTACTAAATTTATTTATCAGTTCTGGTAATTTTTTGTTGGAATTTTTAAGGTTTTCTATATGCCATATCATGTCATCTGCAAACAATGAACGTTTTACTTCTTCCTTTCCAGTTTGTATGGCTTTCACTTCTTCTTCTCGTTTGATGGCTGTGGCCAGGACTTCCGGTACTCTGCTGAGTAAGAGTGGTGGAAGTGGACATTCCTGTCTTGTTATTGATCTTAAGGGAAGCACTTGTGGCTTTTCCCTATTGAGTATTTGGCTGGCAATGGGTTTGTCATATATGGCCTCTATTATTTTTAGGTATGTTCCCTCCATTCTCACTTTGCTGAGAGTTTTTATCATAAATTGGTACTGGATTTTATCAAATTTTTTTTCTGCATCTATTAATATGATCATGTGATTTTTATCTTACATTTTGTTTATGTGGTGTTTCATGTTTATTGATTTCAGAATATTGTACCAACTTTGCAGCCTCAGAATAAAGCCCACCTGATCATGGTGTATGATCTTTTTAATGTATTGCTGGATCTGGTTTGCTAATATTTGCTGAGGAGTTTAGCATCTGTGTTCATCTGGTATATTGGCCTATAATTTTCTTTCTTTGTAGTGTCTTTATCTGATTTTGAAATTAGAATAATGCTGGCCTTGTAAAATGAGCTTAGAAGTCTTCCATCCTCTTGAATATTTTGAAATAGTTTGAGCTTGGAGTATTTCCTTCTCTGAGTATTTGGTAAAAGTTACCTCTGAAGCCATCCAGTCCAAGACTTTTGTTTGTTGGATTTTTTGATTATTGCTTCAATGTCACTACTTGTAATCTATTTATTCAGATTCTCTGATTCTTTTTGATTCAGTTTTCAAGATTGTTTCCAGGAATTTGTCCATTTCTCTCAGATTGTCTCATTTGTTGATATATAATATTTCATAATATTTTCTTACAATCCTTTGTATTTCTTTAATGTCAGTTACTTCTCTTTCATTTCTGATTTTTTTTTTAACCAGGTCCTCTCTCTTTTTTTCTTGATGAGTCTTCTGGTTAAAGATTTGTTAATCTTGTTTATCTTTCAAAGAACCAGCTCTTGGTTTCATTGATCTTTTATATTATTTTTTAGACTCTGTTTAGTTATTTCGGCTCTCACTTTATTATTTCCACTTCATGCAAGCTGCTGTGCAGGTACTGACCACTTAACACAGAATTCACCTCAGTAGGGTCTGTTGCCTGCCAAGATCTCCCTTTGGATGTGCCACTCGTGAAGCTTGTTGGATCTTGCTCTGATGCTGTCTGAGGCTGGACACTGGGTATATCAAGTCTGGACCTCTGGGAGGGACTTTGTTGCAGTCAATGTCAGATGCTGCCGATGACTGGCCCTGTGCAACCTGCTTATAGCTACAAAGTGATCCATAGTTTGTGGCTGCCTTTGCTTGGCCTGAGTGTGTGTGGAAAGGACCAAGCTGCACACTACAGCCAGCTGTTACCAGAACAGGACTTGAGGGTAGTTCAACAAAAGTCCCACAACACCCCAAGTTCTACCTTCGCCTGTCTTCACCTGCCAGAGACCGTATAGGCTCTTTCACTGAAAGAGCCTGTGGCATATTCCGGTGGCATGAGATAAGCTCTCAATGAGTCACTAAGTAGGGGTGTGTAATATTCACCACACTAATACCAGTCCAACCTCAACGCCAGTTCTGGGTCTAAGGTCACTCAGCAAAAGTCCCTGGGTATACCAAGTCTAACTGCCACCCACTGGGACCTTACACACCTTTGTGTTGGGGTGGAGTCTCAGGGAGTCATCAGAGTGAGGCCAGCAGAGTTTATCAGGCCCAAGCAGACCAAGGTTTGGCCATGTGAAGGGAGGGCTCTGCACTGCTTGGGCCTGTGAGGAAAAATGGCCCCCGTCCTAGAGCCACATGACTTGGTCTGTCCTAAGCTCAGCAGGGTGGGGCCACCAGGAGTTAATAGGATGGTGCTAGTGGATCTCCTGTGAGGGGCAGATACCAGTAAGGCTTTGGAGAAGCTCGGAGTTGTGGCCCCCATTCCAGAGCCACACAACTCAGTCTATCCCGGATTTTGCCAAGCCCTGGAAGGGCAGAGCCACCAGGAGTCCTACAGAACCAACTCAGGATCCCAGAGGGTGGGGCTAGCAGATCTCCTGTGAGGAGGAAGTACCAGTTAGGTTCATGGGATAATGGGGGGAATGGCCCTCACCCCAAAGCCACACAACTCAGTCACTGACATTCTTGAGTCTGCTCTGACCTCTACACCCTGGCCAAGGCAGCTGATGTTTCAGAAGGGTGCAAGCTCTGCAGGGTGGAGCAACAGGGAGTCCAGAGAGTGAGGCTATTACATTCCCCCAGCCTGATGCTTTATGAAAGGGAGTGCTCCACCCGAGAATGATGGTGTCTGAGGTGTGGAAGAATGACACAGCACAGGGATCCTGGAAGTTGTCTCTGCAGCTCTCTCCCCAGCTCTACAAACCCCAGACTCTCCTCGTGCACCTTTAGTCTTCTCTGCCTCCCTCCACCAGAGCCTAGGAGAGTGGCTACAAACCAGATGGTATGCCTTGGCCCTTTAAGAGGGAGACTGTGTCTCCAGTGGACTCCTATCTCTCCCTGGCAGACAGAATCCCTGCTGATTTTCACAGACAGTTGTCATATAGGTGCCTTCCCTGGCTCTGGTCTGCTGGGTTGGGAACTCCAACTTGAGGTTGAGACCCCACACTTCTCAGGGGAAACCCACCACAGCTGAGATATCCCTCCTGAACCTTAGCCAAGGCCCATGGGAGCAGGGTCAGTCTTCATGGTGTCTCTGCCCTTCCTACCAGTCTCAGTGTGGCTTCTTCCATAAATCCTTGGTCATGAGACTTTGCTTCAGCTAGTCTTCATTTGGTTGTTCAGGATGACTTTTCTATAATTTAGTTGTAAATTTAGTTTGATCCTGGAAGGACATGAGTGCACCTTCCACCTATTCCACCACCATCTTGGTTCTACCTTCTTTTAACATTTTAAAATAAAGTTTTATTGTTATCCTTTCCTTAGTTTTTATCATCCTTCATTATAGAGTTGCATATTGTCCTGAAGGGCTTTCAGTTTTAGCTTCTTCTAAATTTCTATCTGCTTGCATGCCTTTTGGATACATTTTTAAACATGAGAAGACAAAAAAATGTGGGTGATGCTTATTTTAGCATCTTCAGTTGTGTGTGATTGCAGACTGAGCAGGAAGTGAATAAAGAGGTAATATAAATATAATTACAAGTCAACCCCAAGGCCCAGTGTTAGGCTTCTTTCAGTACCCTGTTGGAAAGGAAAAATCTCTTGAGTTTCACAGATTAGCAAAAATTTTCTTGTACTTACCATGCAGGGAAAATACAATTAGCAGTGGGTATGGGGAGTAGAAACATAATGAAAAGAGAAATTAGTTTCTGCAAAGCACATTCTAATGAAGCTATGAAATACAAGTTCATGTGTCTTATCTCAAAACATTTATTTAAGAGATCCAGCAATAAAAATCAGGAGACCTCTGCCTCTTCCTGTTACCCAGAAGAGGTAGTTGTAGCTTCATAATAGTATTAAAAAAAATTGGGGTTGTCATTCTTACATTTAATCCGGAATTCGATATTTTGTTGAAAACAGGAACTATAGACAAAAAGTTTAATTAGATGTGCCTATGAAAGACAAGGAGGTTAACTGATTTTTTTTCATATCAATACAATTGCTCAAATACTAATGCAGACTGCTCTCAGTGGTTATGAGAGCAGTGTTTTTTTTTAATAGGGTTAAAAAAACACAAAATCTGAGCGAGCAAATTTTGTTAGGTGGTCGGTGATACAGACAGTGAAAGAATTCAGCAGAGAGAAGTGCAGAGAGTAAAGGTTTTATTTTACTTTCCCAAGAGGGGGACAGGCCTGGGTGCAGAGAAATGCACCTGTTTTCAGTGGTGGGAGCTTTGAGCTTTTATTGGATTATAATTGGATTAAAAGGGTGGGGAGTTGCTGTTGTGTGGATCCAACAGGAGACTGTGGTTTGTTCCAATGTTAGCTCCTGCCTGTGGCTACAGGGAGTGGTTAGTTCTGTTCTTGCTTTCCAGTAATTTCCAGTCCTGGCGACAAGCTCAGAAGAATAGACTGGCAGTCATGTTTAACAAGGTCACAGGCCTGCTCCGCAAATGGCGCCATGATAGCAAATGGCACTGGCTTTGTCCTTTCAAATGTGAAGACCTAATTGGCTTTACTGATTGATTCCTGAATCAGGTAGCATCCCATCTAGCAAGTAGAAAGGGCCTCCGAGGAGATGGACGAAATGAAAGGCTCGTATAGGCAGAAGGGGGAAGGGATGGGAGAGAGCCAATTATCTCATCTTCTTTTGTGGGGTCCTCTGTGTCAGATTACCTCACTGGCGCTGACCAGAAAATTCCAGACTTACCTGTTAAGGCAACATTCCCGAGGAAGCTTGAAACCACAGTTGGGTTAAGTTTTAAGTCTTGGTTTGCTGACATGGAACTTAGCACAAGTGACTCCATTTGGGGCCTGTTGTTTTGTTGGGTCTTTTTAAGATTTTATTTTTTTATTTTTAGAGACGGGAAGGGAGAAAGAAAGAGAGGGAGAGAAACATCAATGTGTGGTTGCCTCTTGAGTGCTCCCTACTGGGGACCTGGCCCACAGCCCAGGCCTGTGCCCTGAGTGGGAATCAAACTGGCGACCTTTTGGTTCTCAGGCCAGCACTCAATCCACTGAGCCTCACCAGCCAGGGCTGTTTGTTTTTTTTAACAATGGAAAGCAGAAGCTATAACCTCAGCTGTGCTCGTGATTTTGTCATTATGTAGTCTGAGAAATCTATTAAGAAATAGTCTTGATACAGGTACAACTAAAACTGTTACCCTTATTGAGGTGTTCACCTCCTGAAAATTTATTTATTGGATATAATGTACACCATAAACTATAGGTAGCATTTATTAATTGCTGACATAAAGAAGTCACATTTGGAAGAAGTAGGGGAGGCAGCAGTGGACATTTGAATGGGAGAACATTCAGCAGCCTGATCCTACTCGCCATTCCTTCCTTTTGTGGCAAGCCAGCAGGGTTTCTGGTGCTAGGAGAGCTCTGGAAAATAACCTGGAAAGAAAATGCACCTTCTGAAAAGGTAATTAAATCTCAAAGGCCTCCAGTTCCTTGGTATTTATACAGTGATTGTGGTATTTCCCTTTTTCTTTTCTTATTCATCCTTGTTAGAAAACAGGACAAAAGCTTCAGCAAGAAGAGGCTTTTTGAAAGAATTTAAAAGAAGGCAGAGGCAACAGAGCAAAGCATAACTGTGGGGGAGTCCAGAAAGGAGGAGAGATACCAGTAAGGTATTTGGGTGGGGCCGTAGGTAGTGGCAGAGGGAGGCAGAACCCAAGAGCACACAAATGGCTCCTTTTGGAAACAGTGGAACATTTCCCCTGGGGAAATAAGAGAAATTTCAGATTGTTGCTTGTAGCAGTGATCAGGCATCATCCACACAGAAACTGCTGCCTCTGAGCAACCTCTGAGAGAGGCCCAAAGGGGTCTGGCTGCCATCCTAGTGGGGAGACCTAGAGCTCAGTGGTTAGCTGCATGGCCTTCACTGCAGACAGGCCTGGGTTTGAGTCCTGGCACCACTGCTGGCTCAGCGTGGGACCCTCAGTTATTCTGAGACGCAGCTTCTTTAGCTTTAAAACATGAATAATAATAATATCAAGCTCATAGATGAGGATGAATTTAGATGATTTATGTAGAACAACTAGCACAGTTTCTGGCACTTTGGAAGACCTCCAAACATGTTAATTGTTATCATAGTTGAGTGATCTTCATATTTGCAACACCGGGATGCAATTAAATAAGAATCCATGCTGTCAGCAACCAAGGAGGGCCGATCTTTGAGACCACATTCAGGAAGGTTTCAATTAATTAGTCAAACAACAAATAGTTATTGAGTGTCCACTCTACTGGGCATCGATACAAAGGGGACCATGACTTCATCTGTGCCTTCAAAAGCTTTGAGTTTAGTAAGAAAGACAGATACGTATACAACAGACAAAATGATATATAAATCATCAGAGCAGCTGTATCATGTTGCTTAGGGCACTGAACCTAGGGGCAGAGAGCTCAAATTCCAACTCTGTTGCTGTGCAACTTTGCACAAGCTATTTAACCTCTCTGTGTCCAAGTTTTTCTCCATATCAGTGACAGTAATAATAGCACTTGCATCCGTGGACCACTGTGAGGATTAGTCTTGTGAATACTGTACAGGGCTTCAAAACAATGCTTGGCACCCAATAAATGCCAGTTGTTATTACTTTGTGGTAACGTCACTGAGGAAGCTGACCATGTTTCTCTCCCTTCTTCCTTTTTTGACGCAGAGGTTGTTAGGCAAGGCTTCCTGGTGGAAGTGGTACCTAAGTAAATAAAGTACAGGAAAAGCTGTCCCAAGAGGAGAGAAGAGAATCCTGGAGAGAGAGATAACATATGCAAAGACACTGAGGAGGGAGCTAGCATCTCTGAAATAACACAATTAGTTCAAAAAGGTTAGAATTTGGAATATGTGGGGAAGAGCAAAGGAAGGAGAAAGGCGAGGTGAGATGAGTGGAAGAGGCCACATCGTGAAGGCTTTGTAAACCGTCTAAGGCATCTGGACATTCTCCCCAAAGCAGTGGGGAGCCTGGAGCAGAAATTCGATCAAATGATCCAAAACCTGGGAAGCAGATGCCCAGAAGGAGAAGTGAATAACTAGAGACAGCATAGAGCTGAGGGTTACTCTCAGAGAAGGCCCACACTTGGGGAAAGGGGAAAGAAAGGTAGCACCAGGCCGGATGCAGGGGGAGGGGAGGATTTCAAGCAGACAGGGTTAAGCAAAGTATCGAGTGCTGCGGAGAGATCAAGCAAAATAAGGAGTGAGAGAAGTTTATTGGTTCTGGCAATTAGGAGGTAATTGGTCACCTTGGCGCTCTGGAGCTGGAAGCCATATGGCAGGGGATACAGGGACCAAGGAGAAAGGAGGCTCCTTGGCTGAGGCTTCAGGGTGTGCCAACCTGGCATTAAAAGAAGAGAAAGGATAGAAGTCCGATGGGGTGTTTTGAATAGGAGAGACCCAAGACGTGATTTCAGTGAGGAGAAAGAATCTCTAGACTCTGAGGGATGGAGAGAACCAGGACAACTGATAGGCTCTGAAAGGAGAGGGTCCCTCTTGATTGGACATGAGGCTTAGAAGACAGGATGGACGTGGGAACTGAGACCATTGCTGAGGCTGAGAAAGAAGAAACTTAGAGGATTGTTTTTTCGAGTTCTGAGCATGAGGGGAATTGTGTAGAAATAGGGGGCTTACTCTTGCAGAAGGTTTTGAGTCAGCTCCGGGGGGGGAGGTGCAGTGGGGGGGAGGGGGGGAGGCTTTAGGGACTTGATGAGAAATGATCGAAACAATTACTAGACTCCCATGAGGCCAAGTGCCACTCTTCCACAGTACATTAATGAATTCAATTTGTCTGTGCGTCTCTTCTAACCTTGAGATGGAAAATTTGTGTCCACTTAATTCCTTCAGAAACTTGAATTTAATTCTAAGTCAGAATCTCAAGAAGCTACCGAATCTTATAAACCACTGTTTGCTTTCCAGGTCCCTTAGCTGTACTAACTCCACCCCCAAACTCAACGTTGCTTCTCAAAAGACAGCCCAAGTACAAGTGGCAGGGTCGCCAGTGCAGTGGCCCCTTTCACCCTGTTCAGTGTGGGCTCTATCCCAGATCTCTCTGCTTCTTAAAATGTTCCCTTCAGGTTGCCCAAAAGTAGCTTACTCCTCTGTCTTTCATTGTCACTGCCTCTGATGGGAGCTAACCGCGCTGGAGGATGTACCCTGTTCCTACATTTCATCTTATTACCAGCTTTCCTCTTGTATCCTTTCATATTTTCAGTTTTTTGCTTTCTTAATTATGTACATGTGCCATAATTTCCCGATGACATTATTAAAATGTCAGATTGTCCAAAGGGCAAGCTAAATGGATGTCTTACCATTTGGAACAGAATTTCTCCTCAAATCACTGCCTTTATGTGTCTTTGAAGTTTAGACCTCAGAATCACTTCAGGCTAGTTCCCCTAAAACTCTGAAAAGCTTCTTCAGCATCACTTCACGGTGTGCAGGGCCCGTCAGAGGAGGCAGGCTGCTCTCAGTGGCTTGGCCAGTCCCACTTCAGCAAAAGGACATCACTCCCCTAAAATGAACCCTGACTTAGAGGACATTTCTCATTTTCCAACAGAATCAAACCAGACTGGAGAGAAGTGCATTCTGGGAAGTTTTCCAGTGTTTCTGACCATAAAGCTGGGTTTCTGAAATTCAAGATTATGCCCAGCAGGGAGCCTAAATACAGCCTGAAGCTACAAAAAAGAAGTGTCCCTCTTCTACCTGAGATGTCTATAAATTGTGATCACTTATTTTCATTCCAGAGCCATACTTTGTGCTGAACCATGAAAAGCAAAAATACATTTAAAATATTAAACCGCCAGCTATTACACGAGGGTAAAAGAGTCTCTTTGTGTCAGGATTTCTTCCATCTGATGGAATGAATAGCAGTTGCCTTTCTCTGACATAAATTGCTTTCGTATAATACTTTCTAGAGGGAACAAACAGCTTTAGGACAAAACGCAGTCACTACTCCTTTTTCTTATGCATGAAACTTTTGAGGAGAAAAACAACATTAACAGATTATTAAACTATTTGTCACCAAAGAAAAGTAGAAAGTATTTTTGTGCTTTGGATAATTTACAGCAGAAACAAAAGTCATCAAAGGCAAAGTCTTTACTTGCCCTGCTTTCAAAAGTCACTAATTTTTCTTTTTCTAATGTAATTCACAATTGTGCTTGGTTTACAGACTGGTGATGTTGTTCATTATTGCAAAAGGTCTAATTTTCATTCTGAAACCTAGATTAAGTTTCAGAATTCAGCGTGAAAGAAAGGAGCTGTTGTGAAACACTTGTTTCTTTTCTCTTTTGTTTCTTTCCTCCGGGAAGGCTTTGGTTTTCAGAGGATATCCAATTCCATTGTCCGTTTTGTAAATAAGTATCAGCAAGGCTGTTGTCTTCCCAGGCCAGGCTGTTTGTCTTATTTGTGTGTTTAGAGTAAACTAATCTACAAGTGCCTCCCTGATAAAGTTAACACTTGGTTAATTACCCAGAGCCTTGACATGTCCTATAACTGCCATTTGGCAAACAAACATCTGATACTTGTCTGGGTAGAATTTGTTGAGACCTAGAGAAGCAAGCTCTTGATGGATGTGGGACAAACCAAATAAATACAGTATTTTATGTTCTTTTAATTCAGGGCCAAGTGGATTTGGATGAAGTGTTTATTTAGTTTGCTGGTTGTTTCAAGATGCTGTGGTGTATTCATTCCTTCTATCACTAGCAGCCGTTTAACCTAACCTCTTCCAGATCCAGTATTTTAAAAGCCATAAATTTTAACTTTACTTATGAGCAAAGGCTGAAATGCTGTGAAAGCCTTTTTATTAGTTGAGCTCCACCATTCTCAATGCTCTTGTGTCACCCATGGCAACAATATTTAGGGCTTCTTAAATTAGAGCGGCTGCTCGACGGCTGGGGAGGGCCAGAGACAGCTATAACGTGAAGTCACAGGCATTTCAAGTCTGTAAGGTTCCATGATGCAACAGCAGACAGATGCAGGAAAGGAGAGGCAGGCCTGGAGAGACACGGATTTGGGTTTATCACGTTCAATAAACATTTACCTTAGCATCTCAGATCCTGAACACTGTTTGGAAACAAGAAACAGAAGACCAGGTAATGGAACAGCGAGGTCCAGAGACTAGAGAGGCCCATTTGGTACAACTGCCCTGGTCTTTACTGCCCCAGCTCCCCAGCACAACCTTAATCTCCGGAAACCTTACTAGACAAGAAATCTTTTTTTTTCCCCTAAACTCTGAAAATATGTTCTTTCTATAGATTGGTTGGAATAAGATCTAGGAGACACTGTCATCAATGTTAGTACTTAACTTTCCCTCTGAGGACAGAGAATTATTTTGTATCAGTCAACAAAACAAAACCATTTCTCCTGGAAGTAGCCCAATAATTAACCTCTTGGCCAGGTTGTGTACATGTGAAAGGACCTAATTTTCCTTAAAAAGAAGAGAAAGAGATATTATACATGTTTACTCCTGAAATGCATCAGTAGGTGAGAATGCCTTCTATTTGGGGTTAAAGACAGAAAGACACCAGTTCTACTTGTGTGGCTTCCTGGTTTTAACTTATGCACATCATTAGCTTCGGTCTGCTTTGTAGAACATTTCCCGCCAGTTTTCTAATTATCAAAGATGTTTGTTTAAACAGATTTTCTTTCCTCAACCCCCAGACCCCTTTTTATTTGATCATGCAGCAAAACTCTAATACAGCATTAGTGAGGTTATCCAATCAAAGAATTATCGTTTCACCACAGGAAAAAACATCCAGCTTTGGAGAGAAAAACTCATATTGAAATAATTTAAATAAAAAAAAAAACGCTACGACAAAATATTGAATGAGGAAATATCCACCCCATCTTCACTTTATATTTCTTTGCAGAGGAATTTAATCCCAAATGAGTTGTGTTCAGACTTGGTTTGTTATTTCACTGCACTGATCTCTTTTTTTTTTTTTTTTCTTGATGATACCTTTGACAAAAGACTTCAGTCCAAGAATTCGGTCCTAGAAGCCACATTTTCTTTTTTTTAAAGATTTTATTTATTTATTTTTAGAGAGAGGGGAAGGGAGGGACAAAGAGAGGGAGAGAAACATTGGTGTGAGAGAGAAACATCCCTCAGTTGCCTCTCATATGCTCTCCGAATGGGAATCAAACCCACAACCCAGGCATGTGACCTGACCAGGAATCCAACTACTGACCTTTGACTTTGTGGGACACCGCCCCACCAACTGAGCCATGCAGGCCAGGGTGAGAACCAGGTATTTTTAATAATTCCAGTGATTCTTATAAGATAACCCTTAATATTTGTCTTCTCTTTGACTATTTCAGTAACTTAAGTAAAACAAAACATATTGAAATTTCTTACTGTTAAAATTAAATTGCTTCCCCAAATCATATTTCTATTTTTTTTTTTTTTATTGCAGCCCTTGGAGAAACTTTCTTAATAGTTTGAAAAAAAATTAGGTTAAACGTCAGAATTTTGCCACCTTTCAAAGAAAAAAACTTTACTTTGGTGACAAATATGCAACGTGATACACAGATGATGTTTTTGAGAACTGTGCACTTGAAACTTACATAATTTTTAACCAATGTCACCACAATAAATTTAATGAAATTTTTTTTTTATTTCCCTAAACTCATTGGATATAGGTCCTACACTGCTCGAATCATTGTTAGGTCTTCACATGGATCCGAAGCCACCAGAGACTGTGAACCCTTACCCTACTATGGCCAAAGGCTCTGTCTTAGCCTTTTAAGGAACCAGGGATTCTAATTAATTCAGTTCTCGGAATTTAATTGATTTCACTGAACGCAGCAAAAATTATATAGTGTTTTATTTTTCTACAACCTTATTTGAATCAAGGTACTTTCATTCCCCGAAATATCTTCTGATCACTATTCTGTATCATACCCCTTATTAGTAACCATGTAAACTTTTTTTAAAATGGAATTAGAGTGCAAGATAACATACAATTTATCATTTTAACTATCTCTAAGTGTGCAGTTAGTAGTGTCAAGTACATTTCATTATTGTGCAACTGACTTTTAACACACCAGATACCCTACTAAATGCCCCTCTTCCCTGCAGCAAGCAGGCCACCCCTGCAGCCCGAGCTGCCTCGTATTGGATGGTCTGGGAGGGAATGCTCCCCCCTGCACCCACACAAGGGAAAGTAGTTTGTACCTTGGGGGAGTTACTCAGATTTCTAGAAAAACTTTCAGTCAGGTTGGCTGTCGTGGTGTGAATTAAAAGGTTATGTCAGAGGTTAAACTATGCAATTAAATCAAGAAAGCAGGTTATTCTAGTAGCTGACATTAACTTTTGAAAAGAGACAGGATTAGCTGTACTTAGTCACATATATACTGCACAAAGCGAACAACGGGGAAAAATTATTTCTCCAAGTACTTCCCTTAAAAGAAGATTGTTCTGTCTTGCACCTCTAATTTTTCAACCTAATTCTATTACTTCCTGAGGCTCATTATCCTTTTCCAGATTTGTACACAGTGACTGATGCATTGTGATGGGTTGTTTATATTTTTCTACTGTAAGAAATATCCCTCCCTCCCTAACTAATTATCTGCAAATTAACTTTTTCCCTTACTGTAGTAGTTGTTGGGATGGAATGCAGAAAATAGAAATGTATCAGTGAGACTCTTAAGACAGGAGATAAATTCTTCGAGGCCACGAGAGTATCATTTATTAAGTGGCTGCTACAGTCCGCTAAATGGGCCCCCTTTGACCTGAAAGAGTTAATGCTATATTGAAAGTGTCTAGATTGTCCCCAGCTTTTCTCCCTTGGAAGGCTCTGACCCATTAATGGAAGTAATAATAATAACAGAAAACAATCCCACTTTGCTTCCATTACTCTGAAGCTGTTAATGGTATCCTAATGTTTCTTATTCTTTAAGTGTAACTGAAAACTGACATTCTGCTCAGCTGAAATTTCTAGTGTAGTATTTTTTTCATTGCCATTTTTATATCCCATGCAGAATGCTGAGTAAGGAACAAGGCAAAGGCTTATAATTGGTCTTTTAAATCATCATAAACATTTATTTTTCCCCCCATGGCAATATCTAGTGCCAATAACTCAGTCACAAGATGATGGGAAAACTATTTAATGATGCATCACAAGCTCTTTCTAAATTCTTACCCAGAGCAAGGCAGGGAAAATAAAATATGACTTTATGCTCAAAAGTTGATTTTAAAATAAGAACAAAAGTAGTTCTTTTTTTGTGGGAGTATTAGCCATGAACCAAGTTGTTCTCTTTTTTTGATGTAAACAGTTTTCAGGAAAGCTGTATGTTTTTGTGTTTGTGCTATAACTAATTATTAAAATAAAGTAGGGCTCTACAATGTTTGAGGCAGAACTGGGCTTCTGTTCTGGGAGGCTGACCTCTATGAAAGGTGAATAATGACATTCCTGGGGCTGTCCAGAGGATGAAAAGCATTTGGCACCGAGCCTGTCAAAGAGTAAGTTCTGAATAAAGATTAGCCATTGTTATAGTTGCTGAACCAAAACATCCATCCCAATTTTGGGTCCTTAGGTCATACCCACTGGGCAAACGAGTCCACTCAGTGCACGGCGCAGTTAGAATCCCCTGCCTTGTTTATTGGCCAACAGAAAGAAGCAAGTGCATTTGAGTGACTGGGTTGGTACCCAGGACCCAGACTTCAGAGGCCTCATTTGGCCGTGGGGGCATCATACCCCGGCTGGTAGGGGCCTCTTCGCTCTTTCTCCATTCTCTCTGTCCATCCTCATCTCCACACATCCCCCACGTCACGTGACTACTCTGTAGCAGATGAATCACTGGGCTTGCCACCTCTCAGCAGGCCTCTTGCTCTGCCCCCTCGCCCCTCAGTCTCCAGCTCTGTCTCCCAGTCTGTCTTATGCTGCCCATTTTTCAGGGGCCCATGTCAGCCCAGAGCCTTTCTCCCCTAACTCCCACCACTCTCTCCATGTCTTGCTAAATCCTGCCTTGTTTGGGGGAGCTTTCCAATGCCACATTTTGACTTTCCACATAGACTGCCTGTTCCTGAAAGGCAGGTGTTCACAAAGAGATACCCTTCTGTGTCTTCTTTTGATCAATTGAGTCCAGCACCTGTGACAGATGTGAAGGAAAACACCTCCTTTCTTCTTCTTAATAGTAACATGTGACAGGTAGGATGCTGCAGCCTTACAGCTTTCTTGTATGTGTGTAATTTCATCTGATCACAACAGAAGCCCATGAGATCAGCATTCTGTTAACTCAGGCAAGTTACTTAACCTATCTGTGCCTCAAATTCCTCAAACATAAAATGGGAATAACAATAGTATATCCCTCATGTAATTAAAAGGGTTAATGTACATAAAATCACTCAGTATGTGCCTAGTACAGGTAGTTGCTGCTGTTTTCCACACCACTGTCATCATCATCAGCGATGTTGTATTTTTCATTATTCCACCTTTACTGATGAAGAAACTGAACCCCAGAGAGATTAAACCACTTCCCTAGACCCCAAGTCTTCAAATTCCAGGTCCACACCTAAGGCTTCCTACATCAGATTTTACTGGGAACCACCTTAGATAGTTTTCTGTCCATCATTTTCCCAGTTCATTTATAGGTAAGTTCCCAAATCATAGTTGTCAAAAAATTCGATTAAACAGAAGCTTGGAATGAAAATATCTAAAGTGCCCAAACTCTCCTCCAGAAACAGCCGCCTCTGCCCCATGAGGCAGCTCTGTCACCTCCCAGTTGTGAGTAGCCTTGAGAGTACAGGGGAGGGTCAGGAATTTGAGTAATGTCAGTATTACGCTTCTATCTTTAAGATCCATAACAACATACTTAATTAGTGCAATTGTAGATAGGTTGCTTGAACCCTTGGTCGACTGTAGCAAGAATTGATTTTATTCGTCTTCTGAAAGCCATTCTATTTTTCTGAAGTATATAGCAATTAGTAGTATGTCTATAGTTATTAGTAATGATCTTGAGAATGCCCACCCCCCCCTCACAGAGGTGTCAGGAGCCAAGCTGAGTGGATCAATTTAATACTGTACAACTCTTCTCGATGCTGGGGCATTTGTCTCTTGTAAAACCTACCCAGTGAGAAACTAGAATGTGCCCGCCTATAGGTCGGCAACAGACACACTTCTCACTGCTGTGGTCCGCTCTGTATTTATGATTCTTTTTGCCAGGTAGACATAATAGCTGAGGAGCAGTCTTCCCTGCTCCTCAAGTGTCTGTCTGACTTAAGTTGAGAGAAGCAGTGAATTGTTATATGGATAAAAAATTGGAGAATAGGGTGTTAAGACTCTGTAGGTTACCAAAGAAACCAAGTTTGGACTTGGCTTTTGCAAAGAAGACCAGTTGTTGACTCATACAACTGAGAAGTTCAGAGGACCATCTACATAAAGACCTGACTGGATCTCAGGTGTCGGTGTCAACAATGTTCTCTCTTGCAGCTCTAGTTCCTCTTGTTCAATGTCATTCTTATGGAAAAGCAAGATGGTGACCAGAAGCTCCAGGCTTATCCTCCCAGTAATCCTAGTACCAAAGAAGGTGACTTTTTCCCGATCATTCTACCAGGATTAGTTCCAGTTAGCCTTATGTGAGTCAACAGCCCCTCCCTGAATCAAACAGGAGGATGAAGTGCACAGACTAGCCATGGCTGGGTCATCAGCACCCTTGTGGGTAAGAGTGGGGCAGACATAGTAATGCAACAAAAAACAGGATGCTCATTCCAGATGGAAGAGTAGATACTAGGTAGAATAAAAGGAATAGACGCCAATACCAGGGACAGAGAGAAGGGGCAGATCAGGATAACTGATGAGATGTGCTTCTTCTCTTGTGTCTCCATGAGCTTCCCTGAGATGGAGTGAAGCAGCATTTCTGTGTGCCCTAATGTTTCATTACAACCCAGCAAGAATTTCAGTACAAGGGAGATTGATCATAGACTTTCCTGAGGGGGAGTTATTAATGGAAAGACCACCTTCTTGTAACCTTGTTCCCTCTGGCAAGGGCTCCTCTGGCTGAGTTATAGGGAAACTCCAGCGTGTTGTCAGATTTCACAACAACATTAAGTGGGACTTCCTTTTCATATTTGCCACCTCATTTATTTTGTGTGTCCCCAAGTTATTAGTTTTACTGCCCATTAATCATTATATATTACAAAATATAGTAAAGGGTGCTTGCGAGGAGATAGCACAGGGTCTGGGCATGACAGTCACAGCGAAGCTGTGCCAGGAAAAAGAGTAGGAATGGCAGGCAGGGGGCACAGCCGCAAGCACCGCTCGCCTCACAGTGGATGAGGACACACGTCTTCAGGTTTCCCACCTGGGCAGAGAGGGATCTGAGGAAAATAGCTCTGTTCACTGTGAGGACAGGTGACTAAGCACCGAAATATTTTTTTAAAGAAATTGCTTCACAACAGCCGGGAGTCAAAATAGTAAAAAGGAAGAAAGTAAAAAACATATTTTTTTTTTAGCTGTGAGTCCTATTGCTATGTAATAGAGCAGTTTTTTCTCTTTAGTTTGTTCTAGATATTCTTCTGTATTATCTTTTCTCAGAATACCAATAGTATCAAGCCATTCCTCCACTTATTTCCCACCAATCTCCTGTACTGTCATTTTCCCTTGCGGTCACTCCATCCATCCTAAGTCTCCACCATGCAGTAAATGTGTCATGCTTGTCCCCATTTGTGAGTGACTGTCCACCTCCTACTTTTTCTACCTATGCTCAGTCCACCTTCAAGGATGGGTCCTGAGTCCCTAATACAGGGAGTTCCTGTATTAGGGACTCAGGTACAGTGTGCTTTCTTTTCTCTGGATGGCCACAGGTCAAAATGACGGCAGCCTTGAACTGTGCTATACGTCAGCATTCTCGGAACTATTATTCACAGAGATGCCTGTTGGCCAGTGACCCCAAAAGTCTATGACCTTGTCTGGTTTGTCATTTTGTTGATGGTATCATGCACTTGCCTGAGGGAGAAGAGTCACATGACTGTGAAGGAAACTAACCAGCTCTTTATTTGCTGCCCCAGACAGGGTTATTTTTATCAAGTGATTTTTAACACTCAATTTCTTTATGGAAAATGCTCCTGTAACGAATAAGTTTTGGGGGCTGTTGAAAGAAGTCAAGGCATAAAAGATAAGTTTTGAAAAGTGATGAAGTGTTAGACAAAATTTTTAAAAGTGGAAGTTTTGAATAAAAGGTGAACATTCCAAGCTAATGATGACTCAGGCCCATTGTGTGTGGGTATGGAAACCAACCCTGCTGGCAGTCTCTTGGTTGTGGAGACTCCTTCTAATGAGTATGAACATTGCTCACAATAGAAGACATATGGCACAAGCAAATATTTAATGAGTACTTACTGTGTGTCAGGTGCCACATCTAAGCTCCATACCAGATAATCTTCTCGACTATTCTATGGGATGATGCTATCATCATCTGTGTTGCAGACGAAGAAACTTAGGCACAAAGAGATAAGTTAAAACAGTGCAGGGACGGGCCTGGGACATGGACCCAAACAGTTTGATTCCAGGACCTATGCTGTAATAGGTGTTGCTTTAAAGAGTAAATTATTAGTGGGTGCTGGAGAGGCAGTTAGTCAGTGGAGTAAAGAGATAACATGGAGCGCATTGGAACTATAACTCCAAAGAAAGCTCGAAGTCACACATTTCTATTTTGTAAAACTTAGGGAGCTTACTGCCCTCAGAGGACATGTCACAAATGTCAGGGGACTGCTCCACATTCTCTGGTGTTATCACTTCATGTGTGCTCATCTTGGCTTCACTCATGGATTACAAGATTCTGGAGGAAAATAGATGCCTTATCTCTTATTTCTGAGGCATCAAAGGAAGGGAGAACTTCAGCTCAAGGATTGTCCAGACCAAAAGCCTCACGTCACTCCTGTGTAGCTTTGCCAAGTCAACAGGCCAACATGTTTGTTGTGTGTGTAAATTCAGGGCATTTGAGAAAGGAATTGGAAGAGAGTAGAGACCAGTGATTGTGCTGAGATTTACATGAGCTATTTTATTGCACTAAAGCACTGCCTCTCGGGAATGTTGTTCAAGTCATCAGGAGGTGGGAAATCACAAAATACATTTTGAAATCCCCTAAGTGTACCTTAAAGTAGAGAATACAAAATTACTTCCACAAGATAGCTTTATCTTAATTCAAGCATCAGATTAACTGATTGGCTTGTGATTAAGGGTGGGGACATATAAAAGGTTTAACATTTGAAACCCAAGAGTCACATCCCTGTGATAAGATGCTAAGGGCATGAGCATCAAGCCGAGACCTTTACTCACACCTGTTTGAATGATTATTATATACATAAAAAAACACAAGAGTTAATAAGTGTTGATTAGAATGTGGAGAAATGGGACTCCTCACACACTATTGGTGGGAGTGTTCATTGGTACAGCCACTGGGGAGAACAGTATGGGAGTTCCTCAAAAGATTAAAAAATAGAACTATCATGTGATCCAGCAATTCCACTTATGGATAAATACCCAAAGGAAATGAAATCACGATTTTGAAAAGACATCTTATTTCCATGTTTATCACACCCTTACTCACAGTAACCAAGGCATGGGAACTACCAGGTGTCCATTGGTGAACGAATGGGTAAAGAAAATGTGACACTCACTCACTAAATAGATGAAAATCCCACCACTTGTGACAACATGCCTGGATCTTGAGAACATTATGCTAAGTGAAATATGTCAGACAGAGAAAGACAAACACGGTGTGATCTCACTTGCATGTAGTATCAAAAGAAACTGAACTCCCAGCATAAAATGGTGTTTGCCAGGAGCTGAGAGATGTGGGTAATGGGGAGATGTAGGTCAAAGTTATGAGTAAGTTCTAACGTACAGCATGAAGTAACAATCCTGTATTACATGCTTGAAAGTTGCTAAGAAAGTAGATCTTACATGTTCTCACCCCTCACCCCCCCCCCCACACACACACAATGATGTGAGGTAATGGAGATGGTAACTAACCTTACTGTGGTAATGATTTCACAATGTAGACATGTATCCAAATCATCACATTGTATACCTTAAACTTACGCACTGTTTTGTGTCAATGGTATCTCAATAATAAATAATAAAATGTAACCCAGGGATTAAAAAAAAAAAAAAGCAGAGACTCGTGGAAAACAGTTCATTTCTCCAAAGTCCCGCTGTCTCCTAGACACACGCTCACTCTAGAACACACTCTGATTGAGTGAAATGGTGAGTGAAATTGCTCTCATCGCTTAACTTATTTTACCCTGCCCCTCCTCCCTCCTTCTCCGCCTTTGTCGCTCTCTCTGGACATGAATGTACAAGCGAATTTGGGAAAGATCAATTGTGTATGGTGTGATCTCATTTTGTACAGGAAAGAACTTTGTAAATTATAAAACATCAAGGGACGGTTAGTTACTAATTACACTTGTCTTCTATTCCTCTTAGGACCACTCACAGTTCTGAGCAATAAAAAATGCTCAGTAAACATTCAATGATAGCCAACTTGATTCTGGCTTGTCATTCATTAGATTGAAATCTTGCTTAAAGTGTATCTAGAAAGAGATCATTATTTATATTAACATGAAACCAAAAATCCTCACTTTATCTCTGTTCTGTAAATAACTCAGTAGTTGAGAATTTGCAGTTGTTTTTAGTACAGTCAGCTATAAAAAGGAGATGAAGTAGTAAAGCAGAAATACAAAATAATGTTTGATCCTAAAAAATACAGGCACTCAGTTTATACACCATGTAAAACTATCTTCATGTGGATGCCACCCAAGAAATCAGTTTGACCTTTTAGCTACACTAATGGTTCTCTAAGAAATTTGTTAGAGTTATTTATATTATACTTTATCTTGAGAGTACTGTAATATGCTACTCCCGCAACACATAAACCATTGACCAATCAAAAGCAGAGGACAAATGTGAAGCAAGTCATGCAAACAGTAAATGGTAAAAAGGAAAGGGGGGCGGGGTCACTGAAACAGTCTGTTCACAGTGAGATGCCTGTTACCAAGACATTCAAGGAGGGGCTGGAAGACAGATAACGGTTTTCTTGGCAGTGCATAAAAACAAGATGACTTCAAGTGCAAATAAGGAGGTGGAATGGCAGAAAAGGTTGATACTACAAAGAGAGAAGTTGAGAGAAAGGATGACTATTATCAAAAGAAAGACCAAAACATAGAGAAGATGCATGGATAGTTATAGGTCCAGAAGAAATTATTAAATCCTTGGAAGTGGCCCAAAAGAGTCTAAGGGTGGTTATTAACAAAGAACAGGAAGCTGCATGTAGGCTCTGAGGAAGTGAAACAATTGTCGGGAGGGGGGTGTCTCCAGGTAAAACTTGGTTCACCCTCTCAGCTCTGGAGCCAAGGAGCAGCCAAGTGCTCTAACTACCCTTTAATTTCACCTTCATATGTTTCTACAACAAATGTGTATCTGTATCTCTGTGCTGAGGATGCAAAGCTCAGCAAGGTGGAGAATGTGGTAGGTGGCATGTATCCATCCATCTTCTTGACCCTGTTTCATGGGTAGAAGCGCTTGCCACCTTAGTTAGTTTGGCTCTCAAAATGAGTCTTTATTTCCAGTTAAACAGTAAAAGTAGTGAGGTGTTTTGTTTTGTTTAAGTAGCACATTTCCCTTGAGAGACCAATGCTGTTTATCTA